>CAUDMG010001008.1:397500-600000 GCA_958450375.1 Homarus gammarus
TCATTACACAGGACCCATTAGGACTTAGGTCTATTAGTACCAGGACCCATTAGGACTTGAGTCTATTAGTACCAGGACCCATTAGGACTTGAGTCTATTAGTACCAGGACCCATTAGGACTAGGGTCTATTTAGTACCAGGACCCATTAGGACTTGAGTCTATTAGTACCAGGACCCATTAGGACTTGGGTCTATTATCAAACGTGAGATCATCAGACTGCACTACCAACCTCACCTGACACAAACACACTCGCCGACTTGCCGTACCTGTCGACCCAAGAGGAACAGAAGTCGACCCTAGAGGAACAGAAGTCGACCCTAGAGGAACAGAAGTCGACCCTAGGGGAACAGAAGTCGACCTTAGGGTTGCTCGCCTACGGTTAATTTTTTATCTTCCCGTTACGGTGGCGTCAGCCATTACCCATTACATTATGTCGAGATGAAACACCAGACTATCCCATACAGGCAATTTATATCTAATCATCAGGTTACCGACACTCAGCTGATAACAACACTCTGATTGATCTGTAGTAAATGATAATTATTTGATCACTCCCCACGGCTCTTCAGCAAGGGCGATGGTGGTAGCTACAGCTTTACACCATTTAATATGAACACAAATATAATAGACAGTTAACCAGTGCACTCTGTTGTAGGTGTTAGCAGACTACCAATACAGTAGTGATATAAAGAACATCGTAGTATTTACATCTTGGTAACAGATTTGGCAGTGACACCACTTTTCCACATCTTATAGTGCAGTGGTTCTCAACCTTGTTTGCCCCATGCACCCCTTTCACCATAGGTCAGAATGTCATTCCCCCCTCCTTTCCAAGATTGTCTGCCTCAAAAAGTGCATTCCAAATAATATGCATATAATACTGAAAATCCTTTATTTTTTCCATATTAGTACATATACATTTACAATTTTGCATGGATTATTTTTATAATGGAGTTTTACAAATTAAATGCCAATTGAAAATGTTGATGGATTTATAAAACTTGAATAAAAGTAAAATAGTTTTTTATATTTATAATGAATTACTTAACAGACCAAACTGAAGCATAATGCAATAAACAAAAAGTTCAATAGAATACCAGGATATTGTAAATTTGTAATTAATTTTATTCAGATGAAGATTACAGCCAATGAGAAACCTGTGATTGTTTTTTCTTCGCCAATTTTGGGATACGCGGAGGAGTGCTTGAAAGGGCACAACGCAGGTCATTTTCTACCTCTAATCTACTACGTTGCTTCGTTTTAATTTGCAACAGAGTTGAAAAGCCTGACTCACAAAGATATGTCGACACAAACGGAAGCAATGCACGGATAGCTCTTTCTGCCACTTTTGGGTAGGAATCGCACATCAAGGGCCAAAATTCTGTGATTGATTTCTCATCGAACATATCTCTTGCTCCCGAATCAGTTTCCCCCCCCCCCCTGAAAACCTGAATTCCCCCCCTGGGGGGAATTCCCCCCTGGTTGAGAACCCCTGTTATAGTGTGTTCGCTAGTTTATTCATGACCAAGGTTTAAAATAATAAAAAAGTACAGTACAGCTACAAAACTACACAACTATCAATGTATTGCTGGAAATTTAAGACTGTAGGTTTTAAGATCAGGCTCCTACAGTAAAAAAAAAAAAATGAAGATCAGGCTACATGATTCCAGGTTAGAATAATAGTGATAATAATAATATTAAATCAGTGAAATTGTCATCTATATAAACTATGCAGGTACTGTATACAGGTATGCAGGTACTGTATACAGGTATGAAGGTACTGTATACAGGTATGCAGGTACTGTATACAGGTATGCAGGTATACAGTTCAGCATGACTATTTGGTCTTTTGTTAATGATAAAAATTGACAGTGGTTGTACTTTATCGAGTCTTAACCGTTTGGCTGTTCACGAAACGACACAAAATTGCCAAGACAAAGTTAAAGTTAACAAGATATTACAAAGATAGGTTAGTTAGGTAAAGATAGGTTATACTAGGTAAAGATAGGTTATGGTAGGTAAAGATAGGTTATGGCAGGTAAAGATAGGTTATGGTAGGCAAAGATAGGTTATGGTAGGTAAAGATAGGTTATGGTAGGTAAAGATAGGTTACGGTAGGTAAAGATAGGTTACGGTAGGTAAAGATAGGTTATGGTAGGTTAAGATAGGTTATGGTAGGTAAAGACAGGTTATGGTAGGTAAAGATAGGTTATGGCAGGTTAAGATAGGTTAGTTAGGTAAAGATAGGTTATGGTAGGTAAAGACAGGTTATGATAGGTATAATGAGACAAAACTCACAAGAATAGAATTACATATATATAGTAGGAAATATAGAGAGTAGGAATGTAAAGATAGGAAACTTGGTAGCGTGGCCTGGATGTTATTTACTCAGCGTCACTACGCTTATCTTATCTCGTATGTCAATACACATACATCACTTCTTAAAGGGACAACTTGTTAAACACCTCTTTGATACAACTATTTATTACTTCACTCAATGACATGAACACATTAATATCACTTGTATATCGGGGTACTAACACATCATGCTTTACGGTGTAGGAGCGAGGAGCTTCTTGATAAGTTCAAGGCTGCCATAGATCGTATTAGGACTAAGGGAGGGATCCCTATCATATGCGGTGTCCTGCCTAGAAGGAGAGTTGGCAGTGAATGGTTGTCAAGGGCGGTTGGTGTTAACGACCGTCTTGACAGATATTGCAAGTTAATATCAGTCCCATTCATTGACAACTGGGACAACTTCTATGGCAGAAGGGACCTTTATGCTAGGGATGGGGTGCACCTGTCTAGGGATGGAGTAGCAACCCTGGCTGGGGCTCTAGAGGGGGCAGTTCAAAAGATATCGAAGTCTTTAAACTGCTAAGAGAACATAGGGGCACGGGGGCGGAGGGGACTGCAGTGGGAGCGGGTAAACAAGGCGAAAGATTACAGGGAAATAGTGTTAGGAATGATGACATAACTAAATTAGACAGGGAGTTTAAAACTAAACGCGGTAAGGGAAGGACTCAGAACACGACTAACTTAAATGTATATTACGCGAACAGTAGAAGTATGAGAAACAAAATGGATGATATTAGGGCCTTGGTATGTACAGAAGAAATCGATATAATTGCATTCACTGAAACATGGATCAACCTAGACACACGTGAATTACCAGTCGAATACCAAATTGCGGGTTACAAACTGTTCCATACCGATAGGCAGACCAGGAAAGGAGGCGGAGTAGCAATCTATGTTAGGGATAATCTGAAGTGTGAAATAAATAAGGAAATAAAAACTGAGAGGAATACAGAAACAATTTGGATAGAATTAAGCGACGGTCGGGAAAAATTAATCACAGGAGTAATATATAGACCCCCCCAATCTTGACAGAGTCAATGAGCGACTTATCTGGGATGAAATGCGCAGGGCTTCCATACACAACAAAGTCTGTATAGTAGGCGACTTTAACCTTGGCCAAATAGATTGGACCGACCTTACGGGAAACTCAGAATCAGAGGATTTTCTCGAGACGATCCAGGACTGTTTCCTAAGTCAACATATAACCGAACCCACACGGGGTAATAATATATTGGATTTAGTTTTGTCAAACAGAGAAAACCTCATTAGCAATGTCGAGGTAGGGAACGAACTTGCAAACAGCGATCACAAAGAAATTCGATTCCAGTTAGATTTTCAGGGCAGACGTAAGGAAAATTCCACTAAAGTACCAGATTTCAGAAGGGCAAACTTTGACAGTTTAAAGAGGCAGCTAAGAGAGGGGGTGTCGCGCTTGGCCGTGAACCTGACAGATGACACCGACCTGATAACGAGATCTGAGATTGCCGAGTTCCACGACAATTTAAATAGTGAGTTACTTAATGCACAAAGGCAGAACATACCATACAAAAAACTCAGATCAAACAACAATGACCCTAAATGGATAAATAATTATTTAAAGAACATCATTGGCCAAAGGAAGGCTATAGGTAGAAGGATAAATCGTGGCGAAATTCACCTCCGGGACTATTATAGGGTATTGGCGAGTAGGGTTAAAACCGAGATAAGGAAAGCAAAGAGGAATAATGAGGTAAGGATAGCAAGGGAGGCAAAGACAAACCCCAAAGGATTCTACCAAATGTACCAAACTAAAACACGAGAAAAGATTGGACCAATACGGTCAGACTCCGGCGAGCTCACTGATAACGACGGAGAAATGAGCAATAATTTGAATAAATATTTTTCAACAGTTTTCACCAGCGAAAATTTAAACATGATACCCGAGGCACCGACTCTATTCAGAGATAGTGAAGAAAACAAATTAAGTGAGATAGTAGTGACTAGTAACGATGTTAGTAAGCAAATAGACAAACTAAAGCCTAATAAGTCACCTGGTCCCGATGAGATATTTGCCAGAGTATTAAAGGAATGTAAGGAAGAGCTTAGTATGCCCTTAGCAAAGTTGTTTAACATGTCCTTAAAAACAGGTGTAGTACCAGAATCCTGGAGGATAGCGAATGTAATACCGATCTTCAAGAAGGGGGATAGATCACTATCCTCTAACTACCGCCCAATCAGTCTAACATCAATAGTAGGCAAATTACTGGAAGCAATCATTTCAAACTCTATTCGAAATCACCTGGAGAAGCACAGATTGATCAATGATTCCCAGCATGGCTTCACAAGCGGACGTTCTTGCCTAACTAATCTATTAACATTCTTTTCATCAGTTTTCGAATCAGTGGACGAGGGGCACAATTATGATGTGGTATATCTCGACTTTAGCAAAGCCTTCGACAGAGTACCCCACGAAAGACTAATTAGAAAGGTAGAAGCTCATGGCATCAAAGGTGACATCCTTAAATGGATTAGGGCGTGGTTACAGGACAGGAAACAGCGAGTGAGCATTAACGGCACTAAGTCCCATTGGAGCAACGTCACAAGTGGAGTTCCCCAAGGCTCAGTACTTGGACCATTATTGTTTATTATATACATAAACGACATAGATATCGGCATAGACAGCAACATAAGTAAATTTGCTGATGATACTAAAATAGGACGTGTTATCAAATCTGACGAGGACTCGGCAAAACTACAGGAGGATCTAAACAAATTTTTCGAATGGTCTGAAAAATGGCAGATGAAATTCAACATTGACAAATGTAAAGTACTCAGTATAGGGAATGTAAACAAGGAAACCAGATACCAGATGAACAACGATGCCATAGAGAAATCCGACTGCGAGAGAGATTTAGGAGTAATGATAAGTAGGAACCTTAAGCCAAGTAAACAATGTGTTTTTGCTCGTAACAAGGCTAATAAAGTACTTGGGTTCATACAAAGAAGTGTTAGTTACAAGACTAGCGAGGTCATCCTAAAACTGTATCTTGCTCTTGTGAGACCACACCTGGATTACGCAGTCCAGTTCTGGTCACCGTACTACAGAATGGATATAGAATCCTTGGAAAGAATCCAGAGGAGAATGACAAGACTAATCCCGGGTATCAGGAACCTTGAGTATAGAGACAGGTTAAAGCATCTTAATTTGCACTCCCTTGAGAGACGTAGAGCGAGGGGCGACCTGATAGAGGTGTATAAATGGAAGGCAGGGCTAAACAAAGGGGACATTACAAAGGTACTCAAATTATCCAACCAGGAACGAACTCGTAACAATGGTTTTAAATTGGACAAATTTAGATTTAGGCGTGAAATAGGTAAACACTGGTTTGGAAACAGAGTAGTGGATGAATGGAACAAGTTACCAAATATCATCATTAACTCGAATACGCTGAATTGCTTCAAACATAGGTTGGATGCTCATATGAGCAATAGGGGTTGGGTGTAAACGGGACTGCCCAGTATGGGCCAATAGGCCCGCTGCAGTTTCCTCCATTCTTATGTTCTTATGTTCTTATGTTACTTGACACTGACTCTCGGACACACCTGAATGAATACACTTCCCACAGTAGGTAACTCACCCTAGGACGTTCTGACAAGACTCACGTGTACAGTACCCTGACGTAGGCCCAATGAGTGCTGGCTGGGCTGCCTCCTATGGGAGAATCTGCTTAGCTGGCGATGCCGTGGTCTGGTCGGGAGGTCTCCCTCCCGACCTGGGGAGGGGACGTGCGTGACTGCTTAGTGAACCGAGTGACGACCCGAACGGGAGAGATATGACAGCAACCAGGATGATAATGGTACTGCAATCGTAATGGTAATGCCCGTGGACGGGACTGCAGGGCCTTTATATGGGGTCGGCACAGCCGGCTTCTGACCTCTAACCAATTAGCACTAAACTGGTTTGATCTGGATAGCTGCTGCAGGTGTGGTCCCGGCCAGGTGTCTTGGCTAGGTGCGGCTGTAGGTCACCTGACTCACGTCATTAGCGGGCGAGGTCAAGTCACATGGGTCGACCTGAGGTGTGTCAACCCGGAATGTGGTGGTACCACGATGTCTGTAATGTACTTGCTGCTATATACGGCATAATTCTGGGCTGTAAGGTTTGGTCTGACAATCAATCATTACACCTCCCGCCAAGACCAAAGCTTCATCACAGACTGATGCCACATATAGACAGCAACGTCACGTGTGGTGTCAAAGATAATCCCTGGGGCGATAACATTTACAATCACAAATCTCATAAGTGTATGTTTTTCTACTGGCGCTAGTTTGATCTGACAAAGCTCACTATACCTCCCGCCAAGATCAAAGCTTCTATGCCAGGAGAAAAAGGAAACATAGCAAGTGAACATAGAATGAAAAAAATCCTCCATATCTAGATTTGTATCCGAGACAACTTGCAAATCAAAACAACAGGTGTTACATCTTATCAGCCCATGTCAAAATAATAATTCATCTCAGTCAGTAATATGGCTACAACATCGTGTTTCATGAACTCATAGAAACAAGTGAGACTAAAAAAAAGACATTCTTTGTAGTAAACATCAACAAAAATCAACAGAAAATACTTCAAAATACACAAAAATGTTCCTACTTCACATATTAGGGTATTGATATCTTTTTATTATACATCAACAACATCAGTACATTAGTTGGGTCCGGCTTAGTTCACGTCTTCCATCCAGCTGGTATCTGAAAAATAGGGGATGGCGGCAGCTCAGCAGCTGTAGTCGGTTGGTCCTTCATCATCGACTTTCTTGTGATGTCAGGACAGCACATCTTCTGTCTTCTTTCTTCACATAGCACGTCTTTTGCCTTTTTTCTTCACACAGCACATCTTCTGTCTTCTTCACATACCGCACCTTGTAGGTCGTTTCTCCACACCTTCTGACTTCTTCTCACTTCCTCCTGGTTTCTATACTATTCCAGACGAGTTTTCTGTCCCATCTGCGTTCTTTATACATCTCCATTTTCATATTCCAGACGATTTTTCTGCTCATCTGCGTTTCTTTATACATCTTCATTTTCATATTCCAGATGAATTTTTCTGCTCCATCTGTATTTCTTCTCTGCAACATCATTATTTTCAACATATTCCAGACGATTTTACATTCATCTGCCGTCGGCCCCCTCCGGCCGGGATGAAGGCCGGTCCACTGTGTGGGCTGTCGTCTCCTTAGATGACTTGTAAGGCAGGTTCCGCGGACCAGTGCTCGCCCTCCGTACGTGAGTGTCGGCGAGACCAAAGACCGTCCTGTCTTACACCTTCCACAGTGGTGAATCCCTCCCTGGCTGGGCTCACCAGGGTTCGTTGTGTGGCGATTCATTCCACACTCCTTAACTGCCTAGTAGAAAAATATAACATCTTCTTAATCCTAGACCAAGGGAGGACTTGAAAGAAGTGGCGTGGTGTGTGGTGGGTTTCGTGCTGCATTCATCAAGCTGCTTTCACCATGCTGGTTCTTCTCTGCTCGTATGTACTGTGGTTGACGTCCGGCTGGCCATGGGTGGTACTGTGTGTGACATTTGACAGAGAAACAATCCTAAAGGGGTGATGGATTAGTTGGAAGTGTATTCGCAAAAAAAAATGTTCACCTTATACGTTACGTCAATGTTTGGCAACTATCATTTCCGTCACGACAATGTTCTCATCAGTCTGGGTCGGGGAGTGAAGCTCTGTGCACTACACTGAATATCATTCATCACTGCGCGTCAAAGAGTACATCACAAATCATAATAGCATAAAGATACACTGAGTGAAGCTCTGCATTCATCGCAATATCGCGGTCACACGCAACGAGGCGGAGCGGGTCAAAAGGAGGTAAGGTCACACGAGGTGGGTGAGGTGGGGCTGAGGTGAGGCGCGGCGGGGCTGAGGTGAGGCGTGGCGGGGCTGAGGTGAGGCGTGGCGGGTGAAGTGGGGAGGAGCCGAGGCGTGGTTGATCGGGCCAGGCCGGGGCTGCAGGGACGGGGCAGGGCAGGGCAGGGACGGAAGGGTAAGGTTGAGGTAAGGATTAGGACAGGGGGAAGGATGTAGGTTAAAGACATGTTAAGTTATAACAGTTAGTACAGACACCGCTTTCATCACTGAAACACACTGGCTACATTTAACACTGACCAACAATCAAACTGCACTTGGGCTACTGAGAATGTCACAGATCGCGGGGGACACTGAGAAATTACGTTAAGCACTGAACATTTTTCTATTAAAAATTCTTTCATACCACGACGAGAGACATTCACTTGAGCTGTAGCAGAGACACACTAGGACACTTTTCACCCTACTACGCAGGAACTTCTTTTCACGCACTTTTGAACTAACGAGCCAGGTGTTATGGCTACCGGGGGAGGGCATGGGTTAACTTCATAGTTCGCTGCCACCAATATAATGAGACAAAATAAACAGAGAGAGGATTACATATATAAGTAGGAGGAAGTATAGAGAGTAGGAATGTAAAGATAGGAAACTTGGTAGCGTGGCCTGGATGTTATTTACTCAGCGTCACTTCTTAAAGGGACAACTTGTTAAACACCTCTTTGATACAACTATTTATTACTTCACTCAATGACATGAACACATTAATATCACTTGTATATCGGGGTACTAACACATCATGCTTTACGTTACTTGACACTGACTCTCGGACACACCTGAATGAATACACTTCCCACAGTAGGTAACTCACCCTAGGACGTTCTGACAAGACTCACGTGTACAGTACCCTGACGTAGGCCCAATGAGTGCTGGCTGGGCTGCCTCCTATGGGAGAATCTGCTTAGCTGGCGATGCCGTGGTCTGGTCGGGAGGTCTCCCTCCCGACCTGGGGAGGGGACGTGCGTGACTGCTTAGTGAACCGAGTGACGACCCGAACGGGAGAGATATGACAGCAACCAGGATGATAATGGTACTGCAATCGTAATGGTAATGCCCGTGGACGGGACTGCAGGGCCTTTATATGGGGTCGGCACAGCCGGCTTCTGACCTCTAACCAATTAGCACTAAACTGGTTTGATCTGGATAGCTGCTGCAGGTGTGGTCCCGGCCAGGTGTCTTGGCTAGGTGCGGCTGTAGGTTAAGATAGGTTATGGTAGGTTAAAATAGGTTATAAAAAGAACATAAAACATAAAAAAATATGGAGTCTGCAATAGGCCAGTTGGCCTGTCCATGGCAGCTCCTGTCGAGAGTTACTACCACTCTCTATCATCCATGAATCTATCTAGCCTCCTTTTGAAACTTTCCAGAGTTCCCGCACTTACTACAAAGTTGCTAAGCTTGTTCCACTCGTCCACCACCCTATTTGTGAACCGGTTCCTTCCTATCTCCCTCCTAAACCTAAACTTATCCAACTTGAATCCGTTGCTCCGAGTCCTATCCTGCTCGGATATTATAAGAACTTAATCTATATCCCCTTTATTGATTCTTTTCACCCACTTAAATGCTTCTATCATATCTCCCCGCACTCTTCGTCTTTCTAGGGCAGGTTATGGCAGGTTAAGATAGGTTATGGTAGGTTAAGATAGGTTATGGTAGGTTAAGATAGGTTATGGCAGGTTAAGATAGGTTATGGTCTTTTAAAATGTAGTTTTTGCATAACGTAGTATTACTGATACGTAATCTTTCTTAGTATGCCTTAATGTGGGTAAAAATAAGTATATATTAAATGCATCCTCCGAAAGCGTGAATTTGCTACCAGAGTTTAATAGTTAATTCATGTATAATACTTCTGACAAACTTCCTACGTGCTTATGTTTGAAATAACGAATGTATGTATCTTTATATAATTTAGCTAAATATCTTTCTCGTCGGAAACGGTCATCCCAACGATTATGAATAAACTCGTTTAGAAATACATCATTAATTCAGGACAAAAACGGACAGGTTTGCAACAGCCAATCAGCTGTGACTTTTGAGGGGGCGGGGCATTTTTTTATGAGCTGGAAAAGAAGTGCGCGAACATTATGACGTCATACGACTCTTATCACCAATTTCATCACTTGAATGCAACCATGGAAACGAGTTGCATTTATACGGCAACGGTCACAGGATTCATTCAGTAACCAGCAGTCAGCGTTGGTGGTAACATACACAGCATGGACAAGATTACGAAAATCGTTCCTGACTATCAGTTCGGAGCAATAGAGTATAGTACGTTTTGCTTGGTGGTTTGTTGTTGTTCTCCATGTTACATGAGCAGTTGATGAAGGAAAGTGTAATGAAAAGTTTAGTTGTAGATATTCCGATACTATACTTAATTTGCCTTCGCTTATAATATGTGCAAAACAAGTGGCTAAATTTTTGTGTCTGAGAAAAGCCTAAAACTTAAAGATTGTAGGATGCAAGAAAGTATGAAACATATTATTGTTCAGTGATACATCTCCCTCACCCAAGGTTTACTTATATAAAATGAACATGAATATATAGATAGCAGGAATGTGAAATATTATGTATATCTGTACCCGGGAAAGAAAGGCAAATATATATTGATTCTCCGCTTACCCATTAATCAAAATACCTGTACAATTTAATTTCCTGAGATCCATCTTCCTTATTTACACCTCATTGACTGACGTTAACTTTCGTCAATCAGCAAAGTGTTGTTTCCTTAATTCAGTGGTACTCAACCCTTTTCACTCCATTCCCACCTTGAGGAATTTTCAACATCCTCGTGGCCTCCATCATTTTCCTCCCAAAACAGACAAACAAACGAGTGATAAAGACTAAAGAATGATAAAGAAGGACAGATAAATAAGAACATAAGAACATAAGAAAGTGGGATACTGCAGGAGGCCGACTGGCCCATACAGGGCAGATCCCTTTCACACCCATCCCAGCACTTCCATGTGCCTATCCAACTTCATCTTGAAGCACCCTAGCGTCCCCGACCCTACTATAGCACTCGGTAGCCTATTCCACATATCCACAACTCTATTACCAAACCAGCGCTTGCCTATATCCTTTCTGAATCGGAATTTATCTAATTTAAAGCCATTTGTTCTAGTTATTTCGTTATTACTGAGCTTCAGAACATCTTCCATTTTACCCTTGTTAATCCCACTCACCCACTTGTACACCTCTATCATATCTCCCCTAACTCTACGCCTCTCTAATGAATGCAAACCTAAGCTTTTCAGTCTTTCTTCATATGTAAGGCTTCTAATATTATGGATCATTTTTGTCATTCTTCTTTGTACTCTCTCCAAAGAATCTATGTCCATTCTATAATAAGGACACCAGAACTGAACCGCATAATCCATGTGTGGCCTCACTAATGCTAGGTAAAGTTTCAAGATAACGTCAGCAGTTCTGTTACTCACAGACCTAGATATGAACCCTAGAATCCTGTTTGCCTTGTTGCGAACGCTAATACATTGTTTTCTAGGTTTCAAGTCGTTGCTAACAAATACACCTAGATCTTTTTCACAAACTGAGTTTTCTATTTCCGTGTTACCTAGTTTATACTTAACGTTTGTATTCGTCTTCCTTATGTGTAGTACCTTGCATTTATCAGTATTAAAATTCATTTGCCAGTCTACTGACCACTCATGTAAGGTATCTAGATCTCTTTGAAGGTGTTCAAAGTCACTGTCTGAATTTATCACTCTCCCCATTTTGGTATCATCTGCAAATTTACTAATCCTACTAGTTATGTCTAAATCAAGATCATTAATGAATATAACAAACAGCAGAGGGCCCAATACAGATCCCTGGGGAACTCCGCTTTTGACCGCACCCCAGTCTGACTTTAATCCATTTATGCACTCACACAGTCATACACAAGCATGCACACAAGTAAACATTCACACTCAAGCTAGCAAGCTGAAGTGTACAATACTTCCTGTAAGCAAGAACACGCCTCCTTTGACAAGCACTGCCCAACTTGGAAGAATGAGAAGAATAGTGAGTCACACCAATTTAGCACTAAAAATGGTAGGATTATATAAGTAAAGAATGAGTATGAACAACAATGGCACCAATAAATAAGGAAATAATTAACAAAGGAAGTGCACAAATATTTCACCCACGTAAAGCAGCGACCACATGAATTATGAAACAAAATAAGTAACATCAATTACGGAGTACATTATGCTTGAGTTAAGCTCAAACACTCCACTGTTATCGTGATGGTATTCCTGGCCAGATTGATATCATTCGGTACTATCACCACTTGCAAACGGTTGACACACGGACACGTACTGAACAAGTCAGTTCAGCAGCTCGGTCCAGCGCCTGTCACACAGACAGGGACTGGACCTGTGAAATCTTAACTAATCCGTAAAAAAAAAAAAAAAAATAGCACCAGAGTATGTAAATATTAAAATTGTATTGTCGTTATGATTAAACAAATTGACAAAAAAAGAATGAAAATTCTCTTCTGCCAAGTCAAAATAAGTAATACAAGTTTTGTTTAATTCAGATTCCCAACATTATTTGGAAACGTACAATTTATAACTTACAATAAAAGACTTATATACTTATTTGTTTGTCATATAATATCAGTGGTGTTTCGAGAGTTAGAAACAATGTAGTAATGGGTTACTGTACCTACATTAGTTTATCAAAACTTTCAAGGGGGCGCACATCTAAAGGCTTGCCTAGGGCGCCAAATCATCTTGCACCGGCCCTGCTTGTGCCTGTGGAGTAGTTGCTTCACGTACCGCAGTTTTTGTCTGTCCTTGCAGACACACGTTATAACAAATTATTTAGGAAAAGCACCCATAAAATGTGGTAATTTGTTATTAAAGTTGAGAAGTTTGAGGGCAATAGGTCATCTTATCACCACACTCCATGTCTTATTATCGTTTGGTTTATTGGATCGGCTAAGATGTTAATATATGCCATGATATCTGTTAAAGGCTTAATACGTACTTCAATCTTGACACCAGGAAACCTGCTCATTCATGAACATACACATGCACGTCGGCGCTGCCCGTGATCTCTTGACCTTGGAGGTAGCTAGCCCATCCTCCCACAACAGTACAGTGCAAAGATTGACGATTAGCCCACAAGTGATAAACAAAAGTGACAATTTCAACTCGAAACAAAGAAACAACTGTTAGAGTGACAATTACTGCTTAGCGGTCAATGTTGACCTGACGCAGATCTGACACATACAGTCCTCCGTACACTCACCACCACTGGATGAGAAGCCAAGAAAGACTCCAAACGACTTCAGGAGAGAAATGAGGACTCCCTACTCCACCCAGGTGAGGAACTGTGAATTCCTAACTACATCACATGAGGAACAAGAACCATCTCCAACACCCTGTGTGAGCTGGAGGACCTACCCAGACCACGTGGTATCTCTGCAGCTGTAGTGAGGTAGCGGCTTAGCACCCAGGTATAACACAACGGCCATCCAGTGAGGTCACAAGAATGTCTACAGACCAGCTCCCACAGTACCAGATCTAGAGTTAATCTATATGTTGACTATGTTTCTTATGTTTCTGTATTGAAAGCTTTTGTCAGTCCCACTCCCCGATTTCACCATATGTAACTTATCATCTCTGTTCATTGTATATTTTCATCCTTCAGGTTGCCATGTTATCTTAATAAACCGTTAATTATTATTATTATTATTATTATTATTATTATTTTTATTATTATTATTATTATTATTATGCTTATTGAAATGAAAAACAAACAAACATGGTTTACTATAAAATTCTTGTTCTTTACAGCAAATGATAGACGTGAAGTCCCCACGGTACCAATTTTCTTTGCGGCTATTGAGGAGTCCAGCTCCCCTTATGAGTACCAGCGTCCAGACACCGACCCCAGCACTCTCACCCCACCCACCGCCGCCATCCAGTACAACCAAATCAACGTGACCAGTTCACCCTATATGTACCATCACCCTGAACGCCACCCCAGCTCCCTTTCTCCTCCAAAACATCAAATCAACTATGCCCCTCAGCTGTACCAACAGATCCTTTACCCGAGTGACCTGTACGTACATGAAGAACAAAGGTATCAAGAAGAGCACTACCAAGCCACTCCGAAATTAACTGATTATGACTGTAGAAGCCAACATCCCGTAAAAGAAGACTGCAGTTCCGTGCCAGCTAATCGTCATATGTCCAAGCTGACGATTAGCGGAACTTTTTAAGTTATGTTCACGACGGTAATCTATCCCTATAGTAGAACAACGAGCTTTATCTAAAGGTCTGAAATTTGCTTTTAATCACCACAAATTACACTTTTTTTTAAACCATTTCCTTGGTTTTGAGAGACTTATTAAGATATTATCTCCTCTCAGTTTATATGATCCAGTATAAAATGTTTGCATTATTTCATTAACTTTTTCCTATTATTCATACAACTCGTTCAGCACCAAACAAGCTCTCTCTAAGGAAGAGTTTCTAGCACTGGAAAATTTAGCATCCAACGACAATATTATCATTACTAAACCAGACAAGAGTGATGGGGTTGTTGTACTTAACAAACCATCCTACATTCAGAAAATATTGAATATACTTAATGACCGTAAAAATTTTGCCCACATCCTAGACGAGGTAATTCTCAAGTACGAGGACAAGATAAACAGATTTCTTCGTAAATTTAAAACCAAGATTGTCATTAATGACTCCTGTTTAAAACTCTTTATTAGCGGGTCTAAACCAGGTATCCTGTACGGTCTACCGAAGGTACACAAGGGTAAGTGTCCTTTACGCCCTATATTGTCTGCCCTCGGCACCTTCAACCACAATCTGTCTAAATTCCTTGTTGCCATATTGTCACCAATAACCTATAACTAATATTCTATTAAAGACTCTTTTAATTTTGTTAAGGAACTAACCAGCATCTCGTCCAACAACTGTTAGGGATAACTTTGATATATAGTCTCTATATGAGATATTGGAGTCTCTGAGGTACACGGAGGACTCAGGTGTAACGAGCAGTGAGAAAACGGACTTCTTAGATGGGTGACTCAATAATAAAGATATAGCTCCATGTTTTGTGGGCTATTGAGCGTAATATGAATCGTCTGAGTTTACGTAAATTAACATGTACGACCGTGGTCAGTACAAAGCTTTTATTGTACCACCAAAATCATTATTACATACATTGTCATGTGGTTATATACAAATTACCATAAGCTCGTTGAACAGGCTTTGTGTGAAATATAGCAAAGTCTAGGACTGCTTTTAGCATCCTGGTGGTCCAGCGGTTAGCGTTCCCCGGTCACAGTCATAGGCTTGTGGGCCGTGGGTTCGAATCCTGGCGGGTTGAGGTGTTGATTGTATGTAGAAGTCCGCGTGCTTTATTGGGCTAATGAAATATATATATATATATATATATACTTCATTTTTAGTCCATTTAACACGCGGACTTTGAACATATAATCAACGACCTCACCAGCAAGGAATCGAACCCTCGACCTACTGGGTGACTAGGGAACGCTTACCGGCTAGGCCACAAGGACACTAAAAGCAGTTCTAGACTCTGTTATATTTCACACAAAGCCTGTTCATCGAGCTGATGGCGCCGTGAACCTCAATGGGAAACTGCCCGTGCCGCTTATGTGGTGTCAGTAGCATTTTACCGAACAGAGTCTAGAACTGCTTTTAGTGTCCTTGTGGCCTAGCCGGTAAGCGTTCCCTAGTCACACCCAGTAGGTCGAGGGTTCGATTCCTTGCTGGTGAGGTCGTTGATTATATGTTCAAAGTCCGCGTGTTAAATGGACTAAAAATGAAGTATATATATGTACCTCGCGTTTCATACCAGCTGGATTCGGTAAAATGCTACTGACACCACATAAGCGGCACGGGCAGTTTCCCATTGAGGTTCACGGCGCCATCAGCTCGATGAACAGGCTTTGTGTGAAATATAACAGAGTCTAGAACTGCTTTTAGTGTCCTTGTGGCCTAGCCGGTAAGCGCTCCCTAGTCACACCCAGTAGGTCGAGGGTTCGATTCCTTGCTGGTGAGGTCGTTGATTATATATATATATATATATATATATTGTTACGAGTTGGGGATTTAGAATATAGTTATACGTCTACCCAGATCCCAACAGGTAACAACAAAAAAAAACAAGGACAATCGGACTATAAAAGGGTAGACAAAAGATGCGAGTTTTCGTTGTGTATAATAAAGTACCATAAATCCCGTAACAAAATATCCAGCTTATAAATTACCCTTAACCAAACTTAACCTAAACATTAACAGTATATACATATTAATAAAACATAAAACAATAGTGAAGCAATGTGGAGGGGGGAGAGGCAATACAAGATTACAAATACTTAAGTGAGGAGCTGAGATGGCTGACGAGCAAGGCTGAGTATGGTAGAAAACGGTAGGTAGTCACTGTGCCGTAGGTTTCCAGGATAGGTGATCCTGTGGTCGCTTCCCAGAGTGAAGTCCTCTCTCCTCGAATTCGAGCTGACAAAGAATACTTGGAGGAAGTGACGCAACAACCAGGATATGGAGAAGGGAAACCCCGGAGTGGTAACTAAGACGAGCCATACTCGTGTTTCGTCCCTAGATGGCGTTGCTCGTGGTGCTGGGTAGGTAGATCAAGACAATCGGTGGAGGGGTTCGTAACTAACCAGCATCTCGTCCAACAACTGTTAGGGATAACTTTGATATATAGTCTCTATATGAGATATTGGAGTCTCTGAGGTACACGGAGGACTCAGGTGTAACGAGCAGTGAGAAAACGGACTTCTTAGATGGGTGACTCAATAATAAAGATATAGCTCCATGTTTTGTGGGCTATTGAGCGTAATATGAATCGTCTGAGTTTACGTTAATTAACATGTACGACCGTGGTCAGTACAAAGCTTTTATTGTACCACCAAAACCATTATTACATACATTGTCATGTGGTTATATACAAATTACCATTTCAATAATCATATATATATATATATATATATATATATATATATATATATATATATATGCCGACGAGACATAATACTGACAGCTTCTCTCCCCTTGTTTCACCTTAATTCAACCCATGTTGTATTGCTTCCCTCATTTATCATAATTATGTATTTCAACTCCATTGTAAAATATGTATGTACTTATAATCTAAATGTAATAAGTAAATTAATTAATTAATTAACGAAAAACGAAGTAATAAACGTGGTAACATTTTCATATAAGAACATAAGAATGGAGGACACTGCAACGGGCCTATTGGCCCATACTGGGCAGTCCCGTTTACACCCAACCCCTATTGCTCATATAAGCATCCAACCTGTGTTTGAAGCTATCCAACGTATTCGAGTTAATGATGATATTTGGTAACTTGTTCCATTCATCCACTACTCTGTTTCCAAACCAGTGTTTACCTATTTCGCGCCTAAATCTAAATTTGTCTAATTTAAAACCATTGTTACGAGTTCGCTCCTGGTTGGATAGTTTGAGTACCTTTGTAATGTCCCCTTTGTTTAGCCCTGACTTCCACTTATACACCTCTATCAGGTCGCCCCTCGCTCTTCGTCTCACGAGGGAATGCAAATTAAGATGCTTTAACCTGTCTCTATACTCAAGGTTCCTAATGCCTGGGATTAGTCTTGTCATTCTCCTCTGAATTCTTTCCAAGGATTCTATATCCATTCTGTAATATGGTGGCCAGAACTGAACTGCATAATCCAGGTGAGGTCTCACAAGCGCAAGATATAATCTTAAGATGACCTCACTAGTCTTGTAACCAACACTCCTTTGAATGAACCCAAGTACTTTATTAGCCTTGTTACGATCAAAAACACATTGTTTACTTGGCTTAAGGTTCCTACTTATCATAACTCCTAAATCTCTCTCGCAGTCGGGTTTCTCAATGGCATCGTTGTTCATCTGGTAACTGGTTTCCCTGTTTACATCTCCTATACTGAGTACTTTACATTTGTCCACGTTGAATTTCATCTGCCGTTTTTCAGACCATTCGAAAAATTTGTTTAGATCCTCCTGTAGTTTTGCGGAGTCCTCGTCAGATTTAATAACACGTCCTATTTTAGTGTCATCAGCAAATTTACTTATGTTGCTGTCTATGCCGATATCTATGTCGTTTATGTATATAATAAATAATAATGGTCCAAGTACTGAGCCTTGGGGAACTCCACTAGTGACGTTGCTCCAATGGGATTTAGTGCCTTTTTTTTTCTTTCTTTTTTTACGGGAATTAGCCAACCCGGGCACAGGTCAAACGACCCACAACGGAGCCTGGGGGGCGAAAAAAAAGAACGGAAAGAAATTGAAAATATAGAAAAAAGGTTATACTGTATTAATCTACACCACGAAGATGCCGGAAAACCAGCTTTTTAAAGTGAGACAGATTGTAAGAGCATGGAAACACAGAAGAAGGCAAAGCATTCCACAGTTTGGCTGTGTGAGGAAAGAAGGAGGTACTATAACGGGCTATTCTCGTGTGACCGATATCAACAGAGAAATGGTGGGCACCGCGGGCAAGACGTGTGTTACGAACCCACCGCCTTACCGGCGGTACACAGGATGCCAAATCCCCTGAACATTGCCCGTTAAAGTACCTGTAAAAGAGAGAGAGTGAAGCAACATTGCGGCGAAGAGAAAGGGGAGAGAGATTGTCGACTAAAGGAGGAGAGTTAATAAGACGAAATGCCTTGGATTCCACCCTATCTAATAGTTGGACAGAAGAAGAGCCACCCCAGATATGAGAGCAGTACTCCAAGTTAGGACGAATGAATCCCTTATATACTTGGAGCAACTGCTCAGGAGTGAAGTAGCTGCGGCATCTGTACAGCATTCCCAACTTTCGGGAGGCAGCTTTAGTTATACTAAGGATGTGTGAGTTCCAGGACATACTGGAGGAAATGGTGAGGCATAACATATTATTTCAGAATTTGGGGGGGATGATAGCATCCTGAAATGTAATTGGTGGGAGATCGTCTACTTTACAAAGTGTAATTGGTAAATATTGAGTTTTGTTACTATTGAACTTAATGCTCACTCGCTGTTTCCTGTCCTGTAACCACGCCCTAATCCATTTAAGGATATTGCCTTTGATGCCACGTGCTTCTACCTTTCTAATTAGTCTTTCGTGGGAGACTCTGTCGAAGGCTTTGCTAAAGTCGAGATAAACCACATCATAATTGTGCCCCTCGTCCACCGATTCGAAAACTGATGAAAAGAACGTCCGCTTGTGAAGCCATGCTGGGAATCATTGATCAATTGGTGCTTCTCCAGGTGATTTCGAATAGAGTTAGAAATGATTGCTTCCAGTAATTTGCCTACTATTGATGTTAGACTGATTGGACAGTAGTTAGAGGATAGTGATCTATCCCCCTTCTTGAAAATCGGTATTACATTCGCTATCCTCCAGGATTCTGGTACTACACCTGTTTTTAAGGACATGTTAAACAACTTTGCTAAGGGCATACTAAGCTCTTCCTTACATTCCTTTAATACTCTGGCAAATACCTCATCGGGACCAGGTGACTTATTAGGCTTTAGTTTGTCTATTTGCTTACGAACATCGTTACTAGTCACTACTATCTCACTTAATTTGTTTTCTTCACTATCTCTGAATAGAGTCGGTGCCTCGGGTATCATGTTTAAATTTTCGGTGGTGAAAACTGTTGACAAATATTTATTCAGATTATTGCTCATTTCTCCGTCGTTATCAGTTAGCTCGCCGGTATCTGACTGTATTGGTCCAATCTTTTCTCGTGTTTTAGTTTGATACATTTGATAGAATCCCTTGGGGTTTGTCTTCGCCTCCCCTGCTATCCTCAGCTCATTATTCCTCTTTGCTCTCCTTATCTCGGTCTTAACCCTACCGGCCAATACCTTATAATAATCCTGGAGGTAAATTTCGCCACGATTTATCTTTCTACCTATAGCCTTCCTTTGGCCAATAATGTTCTTTAAATAATTATTTATCCATTTAGGGTCGTTGTTGTCTGATCTGAGTTTTTTGTATGGTATGTTCTGCCTTTGTGCATTAAGTAACTCATTATTTAAATTGTCGTGGAACTCGGCAATCTCAGATCTCGTTATCAGGTCGGTGTCATCTGTCAGGTTCACCCTCAAGTGCGACACCCACTCCCTCAGCTGCCTCTTCAAACTATCAAAGTTTGCCCTTCTGAAATCTGGGACTTTTGTGGAATTTTCCTTACGTCTGCCCTGAAAATCTAACTGGAATCTAATTTCTTTGTGGTCACTGTTTGTAAGTTCGTTCCCTACCTCCACATTGCTAATGAGGTTTTCTCTGTTCGACAGAACTAAATCGAGTACATCATTACCCCGGGTGGGTTCGGTTGTATGTTGGCTTAAGAAACAGTCCTGGATCGTTTCGAGAAAATCCTCTGGGTCTGAGTTACCCGTGAGGTCAATCCAATCTATTTGGCCAAGGTTAAAGTCGCCTACTATACAGACTTTGTTGTGTATGGAAGCCCTGCGCATTTCATCCCAGATAAGTCGCTCATTGACTCTATCAAGATTGGGAGGTCTATATATTACTCCTGTGTTTAATTTTTCCCTACCGTCGATTAATTCTATCCAAAATGTTTCTGTATTTCACTCAGTTTTTATTTCCTTATTTATTTCACACTTCAGATTATCCCTGACATAGATTGCTACTCCGCCTCCTTTCCTGGTCTGCCTATCGGTATGGAACAATTTGTAACCCGCAATTTGGCATTCGACATGTAACTTACGTAAGTCTAGGTTGATCCATGTTTCAGTGAATGCCATTATATCAATTTTTTCGGTACATACCAAGGCCCTAATATCATCCATTTTGTTTCTTATACTTCTACTGTTCGCGTAGTAGACATTTAAGTTAGTCGTGTTCTGAGTCCTCCCTTTACCGCATTTAGGTTTAAATTCCCTGTCTAATTTAGTTTTCTCATCATTCCTAACACTATTTCCCTGTGATCCTTCACTTTGTTTACCCGTTCCCACTGCAGTCTCCTCCACCCCTGTGCCCATATGTTCTCCCAGTAGTTTAAAGACTTCGATATCTTTTGAACTGCCCCCTCTAGAGACCCAGCCAGGGTTGCCACCCCATCCCGAGACAGGTGTACCCCATCCCTAGCATACAGGTCATATGGTCTCATTAACACTATGTTATGTCTACTATTCCAGAAGATACTAAATGCTACATAATACTTCCTTGAGATAAATGTACGGTATACAGAATATCAGGTGCCACTAAGCGGTGCCCAGGCTCTCAGTTGGCTCAGTTATGTCAATATTGTTATTATTCTTATTTAGAAAGATTTTATATTTGTACAATATTATCATTTTACAGGGGTTAAAGATAGTTAAAATGGCCAAACTACAATTTTCTCTTTCAATTGAAATAGATTAAATACAAGTTCTAAACTGACCTACGAATGTCACAAATTCAAGCCATTATTGATTTAGCTATATTTTTTGTCAGTATTTTTATTTTTAAAATTATAGATAGATACAGAACAGAAATGGAGGAATGACTCTCGTATGGAACTTTGATGGAAATAAATAAAAAATCCATCTGGGTGAATATACAGTATACTGTGGTAATGTGGCACACTAAGCCTCCCTTCAAAATGAGACAGTGATCGGGACTGTACTCAACTGCCTTCACTTCTCCAAGTATAAAGTTAGGTACTATACGCATACAGAGCCACAAGACGGACGGATACACGAGTGATGTGCAACAATGTACGCACACAGAGCCACAAGACGGACAGATACGTGAGTGATATGCAACAATGTACGTACACAGAGCCACAAGACGGACGGATACGTGAGTGATGTGCAACAATGTACGTACACAGAGCCACAAGACGGACGGATACATGAGTGATGTGCAACAATGTACGTACACAGAGCCACAAGACATACATGAGACCTGTGCAACATGTTCTATTCATACACGAACAAAACTCCTGTCGCCTCTTCTCCTGAACCACGAACCCCGAGATTTAGACTCGTGAACCCGAAGAATTTATGGACAGAATAATACATCAGTGTCTATTACTTCGTGTTCACGAATTTCAGGGTTCGTGGAGCAGCAGAAAAGACGGCAGGAGTTTTGTTCACGTTTGTATATGAACACAGGGCCACAAGATATTGAATGACCGAAGGAGTAAATAAGAAGGATATAAACATGCAACAGTCGAGGCAACAATAAATAAAAGTGGGAACAAAGGGAACAGGAAGAGGAGGAGTGCTGGGCAGTACAGAACACGGAGGGAAACATGGGAACACTCACCACCACCAGCCATCCCCGCCCACCTTAACATTTCTCACTCACAACATCTGAAGTTACTCTTAGAGGTTTTAGGCCTCAAAAAAGATACAAGGCTTTCAAAGTCCTCCAACGAAAAAGAAAAACAAATAGAATTTTGCCTCAAGTGTAACAGGACACGAAAAAAATTACTGTGAACTAGAAGTGTGTGTGTGTGTGTGTGTGTGTGTGTGTGTGTGTTGTCCTCCCACGCCACACACTGCCTCTTGACCCAGTATAATCTAGGCGTGTGTGTATGTTACAGGTACATTACCAGCTATATTTAGACCTCTCCACCATCATGCAACTGTGAGGCTTCTTACTCTCGCTTAAGTCTTCACACCTGGAATTCAACTCAGAAATTACACCTGAGTGACCTTCGCATACCTGGACTGTGTTTACATTATTTCCTCAGTGTCTTGTGTGCAGTACAATATTTCCTCAGTGTCTTCACGTATCTTGTAGGCTACGAGACACTTCACCTGGGGTCAGATTAATTACCAAAACTTCTTAGGCTGGAATGAATACTTTTCCATAACAGGAGATGTAAGAATGCATATAACTGGTTCATTTAAACTAAAGTAAAAAAAAAAAAATTATATATATCGAAAAAATAGCTTCATAGTTTACGAAGACTTGACCTTAACTATGCAGCATCTGTTCGGTACAATGTAACATGACTTACATCTTTAATTTATCAGATAAGACCTCAGCATTTCCGTGAATTTTGAGGTAATATGATATGATATAATAAAATAATCAGTAATGTAAGATAACAAGATAGATTGATTAGATTGACTGATGATGACAGTGCCAGAATGTTGTGCTGAACTGGTAACCGAACGCTGCATGGTATACCGTGTTCAATGAAGTCGAATACTCACTATATCCTAGAATTATCTGAATGTTAGAATGTTCTAGGAAAGCCCTAAAGTGATTGTCGTGGCACTTTTGGGGTAAAATTAGGTAACGTAGCCAGTTATATGTATTTTGTCCTCCTGAACTAAAAAAATGGGTTTATCAAGCTAAATTTTGAGTGTAAATGCTTCAAAATGCCAATTAAAAAATGGCCGCTATCACATATATCATAACAGCAACATCTCTGCATCTAGGTCAACTATAAAGTTACTTTATGTGGCCATACCTATGTTTTCCTGGATGGAGAATACCATTATGATATCTTAATAATGTATGTGACAATACTGAACTTCTTTCGAGAATTTCTAAAAGGTCACTATTACATTATAGTACATTTTCTCATATGGCTGCTTGTGAAACATATAGTAAGTCCATTTTAGTGTCTAAGTTATGTTTCGACGGATGAAAAAATACAACTATAACAATTCTGTACATACAGTATGTCTTATATTTGAAGATGTCATTATGAATTTGAAGATCGTGCTTTAATGCTGTCATCATGCCACCAAGTCAATTACATACAGCATATGTTTATGTACAAAGCAGTGTGCCATAATTGTTTACAAAATTTTTGGTATAATGCAACTTATGCTGGAGTATACAAGAGAGATATGTTTATAATTGTCTCAGTCTCCATGAAATACCCACAAAATTGGTCAGTATTTTTAGTGATGCAGATCGTGTCAGGCTCATACAACACATATCTCCAGTACATACCAAGGTATTCTTCCCACATTCACAACGTAGTGTTCCACAGCCACTTTTACAGTGACATGAAATCATCTACATACACCCCTTTGGGACAGGGTCTATGGTCATGAAAACAGGCAACAGATCTCCGTCAGTCAATGTCCACCCCATGGTAATGGAATATTAGGTGTTGCTCTGTTTGCCTACTTACAAATCAGTGATTGATAATGGGCTCTCCTGATGTGGTATCCTAAAGCGTTACTTATTGGAGAGAGAGTTTCAGCACTATTCAGTTTTCCAAACCGGATTAGTCTTGCCTCAGCTGCTGCCCACACAAATACACCTTTTTGCATCCTTCGTCTCGTGTTCTGCAAGTTCTCCTTCCCTCACACCACGGAGTAGTGCATGATAATCCTTGAATGCTGCCCATGCAGACCTCTGGTGCGGCCACTATGTGAGATGTTGTGTCACATCCTGTAAGTGCGTGAAATGGCAGGAGTTATGGCAAGCACTCAGGTGATAAATTGGCAACATTACTTAGAGGGATAAACCGTCGTTCTGGGGACAATTCCAGCCACCATCCAAATTTTGTTGCTTGTTATTTGAAAGGAAAGTGCAGCTAAGAGAAGCAACACATCTGTATCCCTTGCAGATACCATTACAGTGTCGCCATCAGCGTATAGGACTCTTCTTGTGTCAGCTTCTTCATGAGTGGCTGATAGTCCGGAAACATTGGTATCTTTGGAACACTTCACTTCCTGCTCATTCTCAAATCCTCCAGCAACTACCAAACATTTGTTATCTGGGGCATTGGCAATTATTTCCTTAGCGAGGAAGTTTGCCCAGCTGTGGTAGAAGCACCTGCCAATCCTCAATTACACGACGTATAGGATGTGCTTTTGTGGTGCACCTTTGTATTGTGACAGATTTAATCGAGTTTTTCCTTTATCTGTCAAATATGACGTCACTTCCTTGGCAAGATGTTCAAGCTGCAAAACCACCATTAGAAACGTATCTGCAGGAACCCCAAAGGTCTTGCATTCTATTGTTTGCCTATGGAAACTACTAAAGCCTGCCCATCAATAATCAAGCATGGTGTCCCTTCTACACTGATAGACGCTGTGCAGAGAACATCAGCTGTAAAAATGTCAGCCAAGATTGTCTTATTCCCAGTGAGTAATGCTCCATTCATTTCAGCTAAGGAGACAGGTACTGGTAGTAACTCATGCTTCAGAACACCCTGCGTCTCAACCTTCAATCCACCTCCATATGCTGTTATCAAGCGTTGTAGTACCATTCTGTCTGCTTTCAGAACAGTTTGTTTACCTTTTCCTGAGATTTGCTTCTTACCTCTTTAAGAGAACTATATGTGACTGCATTGTTTCGTTTTACTGGATCATAAAATTTATGACATAATGATACAGTGACTACAGGTGGCATCCAGTCATCCACAGGTGCCATCCAGTCATCCACAGGTGCCATCCAGTCATCCACAAACTTCTCTTGCAGATCTTGGCCATGAGATTCGGCATGCAGTAAAGAATCCTGACTATTGGTGGTTGACAATTCTTCTGTCGCTATGTTCCGGAGAGCAGTAATATTTGCTTCTCCTGAAACACATCAAACACCAACTCTTGTAGGACTTGGTTCAGAACATGTACCAGTACCTGTTGTTGACGACCTTTCTTACCCTCACTGTGGATGAGTTGATCATCGCCACAGTTCACGCAAAACATGACTCGTGTTTCTGCTGCAGTAGATGAACCAAAGTTGTAGGACAAGACTCATCGGTTTAGGGCAGTTGTTGTTTTAGTTATTCCAATTATTCCATTGCCTGACTTCCCCGTTCCATTAAACGATTTTTGGCTGTGATCAGGATCAACCTGATTGAACTTACAGTTCGATCTCTTCACAACAAAACTGCCCTGCTTAAACTCTTCCAGTACAGGTGAAGGCAAAGTCTGCATACCTACTAGATAAACCGGGCAGTATAGCTGGGATGATCATGTCATGAAATAAGACAACATAGAACGAAATGAAATTAAGTGACCACGACAGTAACTCAATGTATTTCCACCAGAAGCTAATTTCAAATCCTTATATTTCTCCCTAAGAAATTCTTTCATCCTCTCCTGGAATCTCTCTGTGTTTAGCGTTGACATTTTATGTCACATTGAAGCCAATTTGCGACACATACCTTATCTAGTAATGCCTCGTTATTTTGGAAAAATCTCCTTCATATTTAAAATGACTGCCACAGACACGAGTAATTATGTGCTTACTGAATTCTACACCACCAAAAATTGTAGGTATTACAATTACAATATTTGGAGGTGGCGGCCATCATGAATTGCCATTTTAGAGCATTTTAATTCATAACTCAACTTAGTAAACACCATTATTTTAGGCTCAGCAGCCAAAATTACACACACACACACACACACACACACACACATATATATATATAATCAACACCTCAACCCGACAGGATTCTAACCCACGACCTACGAGCCCATGACTGGGACCGGGGAACGCTAACCGCTGGACCACCAGGATACTAAAAGCACATCTAGACTCTGTTATATATCACACAAAGCCTGTTCAACGAGCTTAAGACGCCGTGAACCTCTAATGAGGTGTTGAGTGTGTGTAGAAGTCCGCATGCTTTATTGGGCTAATGAAATATATATATATATATATATATATATATATATATATATATATATATATATATATATATATATATATATATATGCAAGTAAATCACTGTAGGTGCGCGTGATCTAGGTATATGCTGATAACCACCAGGAAAGAAGAAAACACGAAGTTCCCAAGCGCTTTCGTGTAATTCACATCTTCAGGGGTGAGTACAGACTAGATAGAGTAATGCAGAACAAGATGAATATATACAGAGGAGGGTGAGACCAGGTCCACAATGGTCAGGTAATGACCCTACTAATCTTTAAATGGCACACAACGGTTGGTGGTTGGGTCAGATGGGACAGTGACCCGCCCTCTCACCTGATCACAAATCTTCTTAATTACAAAGTTGTCCAGCTTGTACAAGCCGTTACTCAAATTCATGTTGAATGCTTCGGTATGTTTAATAAGACTAGATTCTATGATGTTCCTACTATCAATTGAATTACATGGTAATATTGAGGAGGCATTATCCCAGTCAATGCAATGCTTGTTATCCCTCAAATGAACAAACAGAGCATTGGATTCCTGGCCTGTCCTGACACTGTATTTGTGTTGTTTAATTCTAGTTACAAGATCTTTACCTGTCTGGCCTAAGTAAAACATATTACATTCCTTGCAAGGAACTTTATAAATGCAACCAATTGTGTTGTTGGGGGAGTTCTTGATTAACATTTGTTTAACAGTGCATGAGTTTTTAAATGCCACATTGACGTTCCAAGATTTTAGCTGTGCCGGAATGTGTGAGAAATTTTTGTGAAATGGTAATATTAAGATATTCTTATGGTCATGGGTGGGCTTGGGATCAGTTCTATAAAAAGTTTTCTTAGTAATGTTTAAGCATTTGTCTATGAAAGATCTAGGGTATTTAAGGTTTGAGCCAATATTATATATATATTTGTATTCCTCATCGATGAATTCCGGACTGCAAATTCTCAAGGCACGTAAAAACATTGTTGTAAATACTGACTGTTTGACTTTATTATGGTGGGCAGAATAATAATGAATGTATGAACACACATTGGTTGGTTTTCTATAAATACTGAACTTGAAAGTGTTACCCATTCTGTGTATCAGACAGTCTAGGAATGGCAATTTACAGTCTTGCTCTAATTCCACAGTGAATTTGATCGAGGGGGCTAAGTTGTTAAGTTGTGGTAGGAAAACTTTTAGGTCCTCATTACATGACCCTCAGCAGTCTGGTTTAGATATGTTGATGATGTATTATGTCTCTGGCCATGTAATGAGGACCTAAAGTTTTCCTACCACAACTTAACAACTTAGCCCCCTCGATCAAATTCACTGTGGAATTAGAGCAAGACTGTAAATTGCCATTCCTAGACTGTCTGATACACAGAATGGGTAACACTTTCAAGTTCAGTATTTATAGAAAACCAACCAATGTGTGTTCATACATTCATTATTATTCTGCCCACCATAATAAAGTCAAACAGTCAGTATTTACAACAATGTTTTTACGTGCCTTGAGAATTTGCAGTCCGGAATTCATCGATGAGGAATACAAATATATATATAATATTGGCTCAAACCTTAAATACCCTAGATCTTTCATAGACAAATGCTTAAACATTACTAAGAAAACTTTTTATAGAACTGATCCCAAGCCCACCCATGACCATAAGAATATCTTAATATTACCATTTCACAAAAATTTCTCACACATTCCGGCACAGCTAAAATCTTGGAACGTCAATGTGGCATTTAAAAACTCATGCACTGTTAAACAAATGTTAATCAAGAACTCCCCCAACAACACAATTGGTTGCATTTATAAAGTTCCTTGCAAGGAATGTAATATGTTTTACTTAGGCCAGACAGGTAAAGATCTTGTAACTAGAATTAAACAACACAAATACAGTGTCAGGACAGGCCAGGAATCCAATGCTCTGTTTGTTCATTTGAGGGATAACAAGCATTGCATTGACTGGGATAATGCCTCCTCAATATTACCATGTAATTCAATTGATAGTAGGAACATCATAGAATCTAGTCTTATTAAACATACCGAAGCATTCAACATGAATTTGAGTAACGGCTTGTACAAGCTGGACAACTTTGTAATTAAGAAGATTTGTGATCAGGTGAGAGGGCGGGTCACTGTCCCATCTGACCCAACCACCAACCGTTGTGTGCCATTTAAAGATTAGTAGGGTCATTACCTGACCATTGTGGACCTGGTCTCACCCTCCTCTGTATATATTCATCTTGTTCTGCATTACTCTATCTAGTCTGTACTCACCCCTGAAGATGTGAATTACACGAAAGCGCTTGGGAACTTCGTGTTTTCTTCTTTCCTGGTGGTTATCAGCATATACCTAGATCACGCGCACCTACAGTGATTTACTTGCATATATATATATATATATATATATATATATATATATATATATGCTGATAACCACCAGGAAAGAAGAAAACACGAAGTGGTTATCAGCAAATACCTAGATCACGCGCACCTACAGTGATTTACTTGCATATATATATATATATATATATATATAATATATATATATATATATATATATATATATATATATATATATATCTTATTTACCAACTTTTACCTCAAAATGCTACCCATTAACCGCATTTTAAGTCAACCAGAGACATACATTCTAACACCACCACGCCTATAGTGTGTGTTGATACTGTTTATATTAACATCTGGTGGGTGTGTGACAACATCTTGTTTGTGTTTATGGCTGATACACTACTCCCCATTCCTTCCCTCCCCTCCCCTCTCCTTCACTCCCCTCCCCTCTCCTTCACTCCCCTCCCCTCTCCTTCACTCCCCTCCCCTCTCCTTCCCTACCCTCCCCTCTCCTTCCCTCCCCTCCCCTCCCCTCTCCTTCTCTCCCCTTCCCTCTCCTTCCCTACCCCTCCCTCTCCTTCCCTACCCCTCCCCTTACTCCCTCTCTCCCTCCCCTCCCCTCCCCTCTCCTTCACTCCCCTCCCCTCTTCTTCCCTCTCCTTCCCTCCCGTCCCCTCTCCTTCCCTCCCCTCCCCTCTCCTAGCCTCCCCTCCCCTCTCCTTCACTCCCCTCCCCATTCCTTCACTCCCCTCCCCTCTCCTTCCTTCCCCTTCCCTCTCCTTCACTCCCCTTCCCTCTCCTTCACTCCCCTCCCCTCTTCTTCCCTCTCCTTCACTCCCCTTCCCTCTCTTTCCCTCCCCTCCCCTCTCCTTCACTCCCCTCCCCTCTCCTTCCCTCCCCTCCCCTCCCCTCCCCTATCCTTCACTCCCCTCCCCTCTACTTCCCTCCCCTCCCCTTCACTCCCCTCCCCTCTCCTTCCCTCCCCTCCCCTCTCCTTCACTCCACTCCCCTCCCCTCCCCTCCCCATTCCTTCATGCCCCTCCCCTCTCCTTCACTCCCCTCCCCATTCCTTCATTCCCCTCCCCTCTCCTTCACTTCCCTCCCCTCCCCTCCCCTCTCCTTTCCTCCCCTCCCCTCCCCTCACCTCCACTCCCCTCCCCTCCCCATTCCTTCATTCCCCTCCCGTCTCCTTCACTCCCCTCCACTCTCCTTCCCTCCCCTCACCTTCACTCCCCTCCCCTCTCCTTCCCTCCCCTCCCCTTCACTCCCCTCCCCTCTCCTTCCCTCCCCTCCCCTCTCCTTCACTCCACTCCCCTCCCCTCCCCTCCCCATTCCTTCCCTCCCCCCTCTCCTTCACTCCCCTCCCCTCCCCTTCACTCCCCTCCCCTCCTCATTCCTTCATTCCCCTCCCCTCTCCTTCACTCCACTCCCCTCCCCTCCCCTCCCCATTCCTTCATTCCCCTCCCCTCTCCTTCCCTCCCCTCCCCTTCACTCCGCTCCCCTCTCCTTCCCTCCCCTCTCCTTCACTCCACTCCACTCCCCTCCCCTCCCCTCCCCATTCCTTCCCTCCCCTCCCCTCTCCTTCTCTCCCCTCCCCTCCCCATTCCTTCATTCCCCTCCCCTCTCCTTCACTCCCCTCCCCTTCACTCCCCTCCCCTCTCCTTCACTCCCCTCCCCTCTTCTTCCCTCTCCTTCCCTACCCTCCCCTCCCCTTCACTCCCCTCCCCTCTCCTTCCCTCCCGCCTCCCCTTCACTTCCCTCCCCTCTCCTTCCCTCCCCTCCCCTCTCCTTCACTCCCCTTCACTCCCCTCCCCTCCTCATTCCTTCATTCCCCTCCCCTCTCCTTCAATCCCCTCCCCTTCCCTCCCCTCCCCTCTCCTTCCCTCCCCTCCCCTTCACTCCCCTCCCCTCCCCTTCACTCCCCTCCCCTCTCCTTCCCTCCCCTCCCCATTCCTTCATTCCCCTCCCCTCTCCTTCCCTACCCTCCCCTCCCCTTCACTCCCCTCTCCTTCCCTCCCCTCTCCTTCACTCCCCTCCCCTCTCCTTCCCTCCCCTCTCCTTCCCTCCCCTCCTTTCTCTTACCACCCCTCTTACCTCCAACACACACCCCCCCCCTGGATAATTCTAGGATATAGTGAGTGTTTGACTTCAGAGAACACGGTATACCATGCAGCGTTCGGTTACCAGTTCAGCACAACATTCTGGCACTGTCATCATCAATCATTCTAATCAATCTATCTTGTTATTTTCCATTACCAATCATTATTTTGTATCATTTCATGTCACCAATCATTCTAGTCATTCTATTTTCCATTATCAATCATTATTTTGTATCATTTCATGTCACCAATCATTCTAGTCATTCTATTTTCCATTATCAATCATTATTTTGTATTAATTCATATAACTAATCATTCTAGTCATTCTATCTCTCTATACAACACAGATCATTTTAATTATCAATAACTAATCATTCTGTTACATTACCTATTCATTTATTATTTTCTCCCTATCTTATGCATGATTTATCAGTCGATTGGTCATTATCTTTATCATTTGTTTTCTTTCCTCGTCCTTCTTCTGTAGAAACTATTGATTTTTCTCTGTAATTCTAATCTTCGTCTTATATTTCCTCTCTCTCTCTCTCTCTCTCTCTCTCTCTCTCTCTCTCTCTCTCTCTCTCTCTCTCTCTCTCTCTTTCCTTTTCTCTCTCCCCATCATATTCATGCCCACATATTGTCTCTCTATTTCTCCCTCATTCTCCCTTTATCTCTCATCTCTACTTCCTCTTTCCTCACTATGGGTTTTTATCTCTCTTCTTCATTTCTCACATCTTCTCTTTGTCTCTCTCTCTCTCTCTCTCTCCTCCTCCTTACTCACTATGTCTTTTTCCCTCTCCCTTCCTCTACTCCCCTTCAGTAGCCCTCTGGTGGTGGAGAAAAGCAACAACAAGTAGGGGGAGTCAGGTGACGTGGGTTCTGATCCTCCTTGGTCATTAGGAGGGTAACAAAGCCTCAGTGTCTGGTACCTCAACAACCACCACCTCCCCATTCCTACTCCCTCTACCTTGTACCTCCCTTCCTCACCCACCCCCCCCCCCCCATCTTGTAACAATCCACTTAATGATGGAGGTGGAGGTGGTGATGATGGTGGTGGTAGTACATAAGAACATAAGGAGTCTGCAATAGGCCGGTTGGCCTGTGCATGGCAGCTCCTGTCTAGAGTTACTACCACTCTCTATCATCCATGAATCTATCTAGCCTCCTTTTAAAATTTTCCAGCGTTCCAGCACTTACTACAAAGTTGCTAAGCTTGTTCCACTCGTCCACCACCCTATTTGTGAACCAGTTCCTTCCTATCTCCCTCCTAAACCTAAACTTACCCAACTTAAATCCGTCGCCTTTATTGATTCCTTTCACCCACTTCTATCATATCTCCCCGCACTCTTCGTCTTTCTAGGGAATGCAAGTTAAGTTTCTTTAACCTATCCTGATATGGAAGGTTTCTAAGTCCCGGAATCATTTTCGTCATTCTTCGCTGCACCGACTCTAGTGAATTTATATCCATTCTATAATAGGGGCACCAGAACTGAACCGCATAATCGAGGTGCGGCCTGACTAGCGCAAGATATAGTTGCAATAAGACCTCTGCACTCTTGTTACTTACACTTCTAGATATAAAACCCAATACTCTGTTTGCCTTATATCGAACATTAACGCACTGTTTTCTAGGCCGTAGGTCCGGGCTTACAAGTACCCCTAGGTCTCTTTCACAAGTCGACTTCTCTAGGTTGATGTTGTTAAGGCTGTATACATTGACAGTATTTGTTCTTCCAATATTAAGTACGCTGCACTTGCTGGTGTTGAATTTCATTTGCCATTTTTCTGACCACTCCTCCAGTTTAAGTGGTAGTGATAGTGGTGATGATGCAGTAAGGGAAGCGATGATAATGGTGATCATGATGATGATGGTGGTAGTGGTGGTGATGGTAGTGGTAGGGATAGTAGTGGTAGTGGTTATGAGTGTGATGATAGTAATTTTGGTGGTTATGTTGATAGTTCACGGCGACAGTGACAACGATGGCTGTTTCTTTAGGCAGAGAGAGAGAGAGAGAGAGAGAGAGAGAGAGAGAGAGAGAGAGAGAGAGAGAGAGAGAGAGAGAGAGAGAGAGAGACCCCCACTTAGCTCAGGTATCTTCAATTTTCTGGCTAAATAAGCTATAAATATCAATATCAAAGTCAATACAGATTATTATCTCTTGTCTCGGGTCACACGAGGTCACACAAGGTCAAAAGTGGTAACAACAGGTCACACAAGGTCAAAAGAGGTCACACGAGGTCACACAAGGTCAAAAGAGGTCAGTGAAGACTATGATGCCGTGAGAGAACGCAACTGATGAACGTCTCTACCAAGTCATGGAGAGTGACTACATATAACACAGGACCTATCATGCTCTACACACACACACACACACACACACACACACACGTCTCAATATATTACAACACAACATCCTCATTACTCACTATGGGGGGAGTGGTCGAGGGTCTATGGGGTGGGGTATAGAGGGGAGGGGTCGAGGAAGAGGGGTCGAGAGGGTATAATGGGGGGAGGGGTCGAGGGGTCAAGGGGGGAGGGGTCAAGGGGGGAGGGGTCAAAGGGGGAGGAATCGAGGGTGGAGGAGTCATGGGTGGAAGGGTCTAGGGGGAGGGGTCTAGGGGGGAGGGGTCAAGGGTAGAAGGGTCAAGGGGGGAAAGGGTCAAGGGGGAAGGGTCAAGAGGGGAGGGGTCAAGGATGGAGGGGTCCAGGGTGAAGGGGTCGAGGAAGAGGGGTCTAGGGAGACGGATCAAGGGGGAGGGGTCGAGGGTGAAGGGGTCGAGAGGAGAGGGGTCGAGGAATAGGGTTCAACGAAGAAGGGGTCAAGGGGGGAGGGTCAAGGGGGGTAGGGATCGAGAGGGGAGGGGTCGAGGGTGGAAGAGTCTAGGGGGAGGGGAAAAGGGGGGAAGGGGCCGAGAGGGGAGGGGTCAAGGGGGATGAAGGCGGTGGGGTAGTTACTGCTGCCTGTAACTAACTACGTAACTAATTGTGTCTTATACTAATTAATTATATGGTGTTGTCGGGATAAGTGGAGAATCTCATTAGCTCCTCCATTCATCCTCATAACCTAACCTAACCTAACCCAACCTTACCTAACCCAACCTAACCTAACCTTACCTAACCTTACCTAACCCAACCTAACCTAACCCAACCTAACCTAACCCAACCTAACCCAACCCAACCTAACCCAACCTTACCTAACCCAACCTAACCCAACCTAACCTAACCTAACCCAACCTAACCTAACCTAACCCAACCTAACCTAACCCAACCTAACCCAACCCAACCTAACCCAACCTAACCCAACCTTACCTAACCCAACCTAACCCAACCTTACCTAACCCAACCTAACCCAACCTTACCCAACCTAACCTAACCTAACCCAACCTAACCTAACCCAACCTAACCTAACCTAACCTAACCCTTATTAAGACTGCCATATTGCTATCATGACAAGGTTAAGAGTTATAGGTCATAGTTAAGGAAAAGGTAACAGCTGGGTCCTGCAAGGTGACTCTCAAATGACTGGCGGCTGACCAGGCTCTCTCACATACATAAATACATACATACATACATACATATACATATACACACACAGGTATACATACACACATACATGTATACACACACACACACACACACACACACCAAGTTAGTTAATGTATATATATAGAAACTTAAAAACTAAATAAATAACTACAGAACTACAGTAGGAAAGTTAATTATCTCTGCCAACATCACCTGGGAGGCGCCGGAACATCGGTTAATATTACTGAGACACAAGTACAGTAATTATTCTGTTAATTCATTTATCAACTCTCCAGGTACAGTCGGAGGTTAGGTTAGGTTAGGTTAGGTTAGGTTAAGTTGGGTTAGGTTGGGATAGGTTGGGTTAGGTTAGGTTGGGTTTGGTTGGGTTAGGTTGGGTTAGGCTAGGTTAGGTTAGGTTAGTTAGGTTAGGTTAGGTTGGTTAGGTTAGGTTAGGTTAGGTTAGGTTGGGTTAGGTTGGGTTAGGTTAGGTTAGGTTAGATTAGGTTGGTTAAGTTAGGTTAGGTTGGTTAGGTTAGGTTAGGTTAGGTTGGTTAGGTTAGGTTGGTTAGGTTAGGTTAGGTTAGGTTGGGTTAGGTTAGGTTAGGTTAGGTTGGTTAGGTTGGTTAAGTTAGGTTGGTTAAGTTAGGTTAGGTTGGTTAAGTTAGGTTAGGTTGGTTAGGTTAGGTTAGGTTAGGTTGGTTAAGTTAGGTTGGTTAAGTTAGGTTAGGTTGGTTAAGTTAGGTTAGGTTGGTTAAGTTAGGTTGGTTAAGTTAGGTTAGGTTGGTTAGGTTAGGTTGGTTAAGTTAGGTTAGGTTGGTTAAGTTAGGTTAGGTTGGTTAAGTTAGGTTGGTTAAGTTAGGTTAGGTTGGTTAGGTTAGGTTAGGTTGGTTAAGTTAGGTTAGGTTGGTTAGGTTAGGTTAGGTTGGTTAGGTTAGGTTGGTTAAGTTAGGTTGGTTAAGGTAGGTTAGGTTGGTTAAGTTAGGTTAGGTTGGTTAAGTTAGGTTGGTTAAGTTAGGTTAGGTTGGTTAGGTTAGGTTGGTTAAGTTAGGTTAGGTTGGTTAAGTTAGGTTGGTTAGGTTAGGTTGGTTAGGTTAGGTTAGGTTGGTTAAGTTAGGTTAGGTTGGTTAAGTTAGGTTAGGTTGGTTAAGTTAGGTTGGTTAAGTTAGGTTAGGTTGGTTAAGTTAGGTTGGTTAAGTTAGGTTGGTTAGGTTAGGTTAGGTTGGTTAAGTTAGGTTGGTTAGGTTAGGTTGGTTAGGTTAGGTTGGTTAAGTTAGGTTAGGTTGGTTAAGTTAGGTTGGTTAAGTTAGGTTGGTTAGGTTAGGTTAGGTTGGTTAAGTTAGGTTGGTTAAGTTAGGTTAGGTTGGTTAGGTTAGGTTAGGTTGGTTAAGTTAGGTTAGGTTGGTTAAGTTAGGTTGGTTAAGTTAGGTTAGGTTGGTTAGGTTAGGTTAGGTTGGTTAGGTTAGGTTAGGTTGGTTAGGTTAGGTTAGGTTGGTTAAGTTAGGTTGGGTTGGTTAGGTTGGTTAAGTTAAGTTAGGTTGGTTAAGTTAGGTTAGGTTGGTTAGGTTAGGTTGGTTAGGTTAGGTTAGGTTAGGTTGGTTAAGTTAGGTTAGGTTGGTTAAGTTAGGTTAGGTTGGTTAAGTTAGGTTGGTTAAGTTAGGTTAGGTTGGTTAGGTTAGGTTGGTTAGGTTAGGTTGGTTAGGTTAGGTTAGGTTGGTTAAGTTAAGTTAGGTTGGTTAAGTTAGGTTAGGTTGGTTAAGTTAGGTTGGTTAGGTTAGGTTGGTTAGGTTAGGTTAGGTTGGTTAAGTTAGGTTAGGTTGGTTAAGTTAGGTTAGGTTGGTTAAGTTAGGTTGGTTAAGTTAGGTTAGGTTGGTTAGGTTAGGTTGGTTAGGTTAGGTTAGGTTGGTTAGGTTAGGTTGGTTAAGTTAGGTTAGGTTGGTTAGGTTAGGTTAGGTTGGTTAGGTTAGGTTAGGTTAGGTTAGGTTAGGTTAGGTTGGTTAGTTAGGTTAGGTTGGTTAGGTTAGGTTAGGTTGGTTAGGTTAGGGGTTGGTTAAGTTAAGTTAGGTTGGTTAAGTTAGGCTAGGTTGGTTAAGTTAGGTTAGGTTGGTTAGGCTAGGTTGGTTAAGTTAGGTTAGGTTAGGTTGGTTAGGTTAGGTTGGTTAAGTTAGGTTGGGTTGGTTAGGTTAGGTTAGGTTGGTTAGGTTAGGTTGGTTAAGTTAAGTTAGGTTGGTTAGGTTAGGTTAGGTTGGTTAGGTTAGGTTGGTTAGGTTAGGTTAGGTTGGTTAAGTTAGGTTGGGTTGGTTAGGTTAGGTTAGGTTGGTTAGGTTAGGTTGGTTAAGTTAAGTTAGGTTGGTTAAGTTAGGTTAGGTTGGTTAAGTTAGGTTAGGTTGGTTAGGTTAGGTTAGGTTGGTTAGGTTAGGCTAGGTTGGTTAAGTTAGGTTAGGTTGGTTAGGTTAGGTTAGGTTGGTTAAGTTAGGTTGGTTAAGTTAGGTTAGGTTGGTTAAGTTAGGTTAGGTTGGTTAAGTTAGGTTAGGTTGGTTAGGTTAGGTTGGTTAAGTTAGGTTAGGTTGGTTAAGTTAGGTTGGTTAAGTTAGGTTAGGTTGGTTAAGTTAGGTTAGGTTGGTTAGGTTAGGTTGGTTAAGTTAGGTTAGGTTGGTTAAGTTAGGTTAGGTTGGTTAAGTTAGGTTGGTTAAGTTAGGTTAGGTTGGTTAGGTTAGGTTAGGTTGGTTAGGTTAGGTTGGTTAAGTTAGGTTGGTTAAGTTAGGTTAGGTTGGTTAAGTTAGGTTAGGTTGGTTAAGTTAGGTTGGTTAAGTTAGGTTAGGTTGGTTAGGTTAGGTTAGGTTGGTTAGGTTAGGTTGGTTAAGTTAGGTTGGTTAAGTTAGGTTAGGTTGGTTAAGTTAGGTTAGGTTGGTTAAGTTAGGTTGGTTAAGTTAGGTTAGGTTGGTTTAGTTAGGTTAGGTTGGTTAGGTTAGGTTGGTTAAGTTAGGTTAGGTTGGTCAAGTTAGGTTGGTTAAGTTAGGTTAGGTTGGTTAGGTTAGGTTGGTTAGGTTAGGTTGGTTAAGTTAGGTTGGTTAAGTTAGGTTAGGTTGGTTAAGTTAGGTTAGGTTGGTTAAGTTAGGTTAGGTTGGTTAAGTTAGGTTAGGTTGGTTAAGTTAGGTTAGGTTGGTTAGGTTAGGTTGGTTAAGTTAGGTTGGTTAAGTTAGGTTAGGTTGGTTAAGTTAGGTTAGTTTGGTTAAGTTAGGTTAGGTTGGTTAGGTTAGGTTGGTTAAGTTAGGTTGGTTAAGTTAGGTTAGGTTGGTTAGGTTAGGTTGGTTAAGTTAGGTTGGTTAAGTTAGGTTAGGTTGGTTAGGTTAGGTTAGGTTGGTTAGGTTAGGTTGGTTAAGTTAGGTTGGTTAAGTTAGGTTAGGTTGGTTAAGTTAGGTTGGGTTGGTTAAGTTAGGTTAGGTTGGTTAGGTTAGGTTAGGTTGGTTAGGTTAGGTTAGGTTGGTTAAGTTAGGTTGGTTAAGTTAGGTTAGGTTGGTTAGGTTAGGTTAGGTTGGTTAGGTTAGGTTAGGTTGGTTAGGTTGGTTAGGTTAGGTTAGGTTGGTTAGGTTAGGTTGGTTAAGTTAGGTTAGGTTAAGTTAGGTTAGGTTGGTTAGGTTAGGTTAGGTTGGTTAGGTTAGGTTAGGTTGGTTAAGTTAGGTTGGTTAAGTTAGGTTGGTTAGGTTGGTTAAGTTAGGTTAGGTTAGGTTGGTTAGGTTGGTTAGGTTAGGTTAGGTTGGTTAAGTTAGGTTGGTTAAGTTAGGTTAGGTTGGTTAAGTTAGGCTAGGTTGGTTAAGTTAGGTTAGGTTGGTTAGGTTAGGTTAGGTTGGTTAAGTTAGGTTAGGTTGGTTAAGTTAGGTTGGTTAAGTTAGGTTAGGTTGGTTAAGTTAGGTTGGGTTGGTTGAGTTAGGTTAGGTTGGTTAAGTTAGGTTGGTTAAGTTAGGTTAGGTTGGTTAAGTTAGGTTAGGTTGGTTAAGTTAGGTTAGGTTGGTTAAGTTAGGTTGGTTAAGTTAGGTTAGGTTGGTTAGGTTAGGTTAGGTTGGTTAGGTTAGGTTAGGTTGGTTAAGTTAGGTTAGGTTGGTTAGTTAGGTTAGGTTGGTTAAGTTAGGTTAGGTTGGTTAAGTTAGGTTAGGTTGGTTAGGTTAGGTTAGGTTGGTTAGGTTAGGTTGGTTAGGTTAGGTTAGGTTGGTTAGGTTAGGTTGGTTAAGTTAGGTTAGGTTGGTTAAGTTAGGTTGGTTAAGTTAGGTTAGGTTGGTTAAGTTAGGTTAGGTTGGTTAAGTTAGGTTAGGTTGGTTAAGTTAGGTTAGGTTGGTTAAGTTAGGTTAGGTTGGTTAAGTTAGGTTAGGTTGGTTAGGTTAGGTTAGGTTGGTTAAGTTAGGTTAGGTTGGTTAGGTTAGGTTGGTTAAGTTAGGTTAGGTTGGTTAAGTTAGGTTGGTTAAGTTAGGTTAGGTTGGTTAAGTTAGGTTAGGTTGGTTAGGTTAGGTTGGTTAAGTTAGGTTAGGTTGGTTAAGTTAGGTTAGGTTGGTTAAGTTAAGTTAGGTTAGGTTAGGTTAGGTTAGGTTAGGTTTGTTCGGCTTGACAAGTCTGTCTTGAAGCAGTGGCCAGGCTCTCTCTAACACATACACACACACACACACGGACCTACAAACATACATACATACATACACATACACAGATACATACATACATACAAACAAACAAACGCACACAAAAACAGTTCAAGGTACACTAGACTACCCTAAGGGAAGAGAAGAGACCTGCATAAGACACAAAGCTTCTCCACCAGTAACAAAACACTTTTATACGACATGAAAGCCCAAAAGGCATTGTACGCTTTTACTAAATATTCCATAACATAGTTTCTATTAGATTATAGCTTTCGAGTTTTTAGGTTTGTTGTAACTAATGCAGGACGACCCGGGGAGGCGAAGGGGGGAGGGGAAAGGGGGGGGGGGGGACAGAAATGAACCAGGAGGGTGAGCGGGCCAGGGGTGTGAGAGATCTTTTTCAGTCAGTCAGGAGAGGCGGTAGACGAATGGCAAAAGAGGACTTGAAATGCGTCCTTTACTATGTTTTATTACAGCTGCTGGGTACTGCTCGAGCATCTCCTCACACCCTAATTCCTCCCTCACACACCCTCACCCCATCATCCTCCCTCACACACCCTCACCCCATCATCCTCCCTCACACACCCTCACCCCATCCCCTCACCCCATCATCCTTCCTCACACACGCTCACCCCATCATCCTCCCTCACACACCCTCACCCCATCATCCTCCCTCACACACCCTCACCCCATCATCCTCCCTCACACACCCTCACCCCATCATCCTCCCTCACACACCCTCACCCCATCATCCTGGAATCAACATTACCCATTATTTCTTAGGCATTTTATTCACCGTAGTACATCCATAACTTATCCAGACAGACAGTAGGAGAGAATCAATGTTTTTTTATACAGTAGTCACTCATAAACGTAATGTAAACGAGTGGGTGTTTGGAGCACTCGGGGTATACATTCTGTTCGCCTGGCTCGGTCACTACCTTCCTCCGGTAGGGCGATGGTCACCTGGGAGTCAAATTGGAACCTATTTTTTTTTTAGGAGGTGAGGGATTATGGGGTACTGGGGGTGGGTGGTAGGGGTGGGTTATGAGGGTAGGGGGTGGGTTATGGGGGATGGTGGGTTATGAGGATAGGTGGTGGGGGGTGGGTTATGAGGGGTGGTGGTGGGGGTGGGTTATGAGGGTAGGGAGTGGGTTATGAGGGTAGGTGGTGGGGAGTGGATTATGAGGGGTAGGGGTGGGTTATGAGGGTAGGGGGTGGGTTATGGGGGATGGTGGTAGGGTGGGTTATGAGGGTAGGTGGTGGGGGTGGATTATGAGGGGTGGGGGTGGGTTATGAGGGTAGGTGGTGGGGGGTGGATTATGAGGGGTGGTGGTAGGGTGGGTTATGAGGGTAGGTGGTGGGGGGTGGGTTATGAGGGGTGGTGGTGGGGGTGGGTTATGAGGGTAGGTGGTGGGGGGTGGATTATGAGGGGTGGTGGTAGGGTGGGTTATGAGGGTAGGTGGTGAGGGGTGGGTTATGAGGGTTGGTGGTAGGGTGGGTTATGAGGGGTGGGTTATGAGGGTAGAGGGTGGGTTATGAGGGTTGGTGGTGGGGTGGGGAGGTTAATGTAACTCACAACTTGGTCTCTGTAACATACTTGAAAATCAACAACAAATCGACTTTAAATTCACCAAAATACAAATTGGTAAAAAAAAAATAATTAATCGCTCGAAATTCCGAAATAAGACATGAAGACAACATGATTGGTACTCAAAGTAGTTAAATCGTCATAATTAGAGGTTAAGTCTTCGTACTCATCGCATTTAAGGGGTTAACACATCGTACCAAAAGGTTTAAGCTATCGTACTTTAATCGGTTTAATCACTGTACTCAGGAGTTAAGTCATCGTACTCAAGCAGTTAACCCATCATACTCAAGGGATTAGACCATCATACTCAAGGGATTAAACCATCGTACCCAAGGGATTAAGCCATCATACTCAAGGGATTAAACCATCATACTCAAGGGATTAAACCATCGTACCCAAGGGATTAAACCATCATACTCAAGGGATTAAACCATCATACTCAAGGGATTAAACCATCATACTCAAGGGATTAAACCATCGTACCCAAGGGATTAAGCCATCATACTCAAGGGATTAAACCATCATACTCAAGGGATTAAACCATCGCACCCAAGGGATTAAACCATCATACTCAAGGATTAAACCATCGTACCCAAGGGATTAAGCCATCATCCTTAAAGGGATTAAACCATCTTACCCAAGGGATTAAACCATCATATTCAAGGGATTAAACCATCATCCTTAAAGGGATAAAAAACAGTTTTATTCTCCCATGGTATTTTACTGACCGTCAGTGTTTACCATACAGCACAGTGAGCAGATGGAACACGGTGTCTACAGTACTGGGACCAACTCACCTCCATAACTCGAAAGCTATAACCTAACACACAAGACAACAGTCACACTAACAATAAGTATTTACCTATGTTGTACCCCATCAAGGTAAAAAATAATCAAATAAATAAATAAAATAAAAATCACTTTCAAAAGATGTGTTTGTGGCAGTCATAACAAACACGCCAGGTTAAGCCTCCATATAACGGATTACTCTCTCCATATAATCCGTTAGATGGGGGTTTCACATTTAAGGGTCCCTCGATATAACGGACTTTCGCATCTTTATAGTTCATTAAATAGAGGTTCCACTGTATGCTGTGAGGAAGAACTGTTATTCTACTGTGTACAGAATAGTGGTGGTCATTACCTTAGGTGGACCATAGGGTACTTCTGGTCTCGAGTGTGTATTAAGACTGAAGTTTATGTCTGTTGTCAAGAGAGAGAGAGAGAGAGAGAGAGAGAGAGAGAGAGAGAGAGAGAGAGAGAGAGAGAGAGATTTAACACCATTCTTGTATCCTGGTCGGGTCATATAAACATTACCTCTGGCAGTCGTCATTTCACAGTCAGCCTTGGCCAGCCTCCCTCAACACTGTACCTTAATATTTACAAGAAATTTTTCGGTCGACGGCAAGGAAATCCACTTGGTGTTGTGGTCCAGGGAGTGACCTCAAACACACACAGGACAACCTTCCCGAAGAGATGAGAATTTCAGAATATAATCACTTCATCTTGTGGAATTATTCAGTGTGTGTGTGTGTGTGTGTGTGTGTGTGTGTGTGTGTTTCAAACGCCGGGGTTATGTTTCAAATCCATTTTTGATAGTTCCTCATCTTCCTCCGTCGCTGTGTTGTCTTCTGACGAGTGTCGGCGCCATAGCTCGTGAATATGTTTGTGTGGTGGCTACATAATGTGGCAGGGTGTTGGGGCCAAGCTGTTGACGTTTATCTGTGGGTGTTGGCGCCAAGCTGTTGACGTGTATCTGTGGGTGATGGCGCCAAGCTGTTGACGTGTATCTGTGGGTGTTGGCGCCAAGCTGTTGACGTGTATCTGTGGGTGATGGCGCCAGGCTGTTGACGTGTATCTGTGGGTGTTGGCGCCAAGCTGTTGACGTTTATCTGTGGGTGTTGGCGCCAAGCTGTTGACGTTTATCTGTGGGTGGTGGCGCCAAGCTGTTGACGTGTATCTGTGGGTGTTGGCGCCAAGCTGTTGACGTGTATCTGTGGGTGTTGGCGCCAAGCTGTTGACGTTTATCTGTGGGTGATGGCGCCAAGCTGTTGACGTGTATCTGTGGGTGGTGGCGCCAAGCTGTTGACGTGTATCTGTGGGTAGTGGCGCCAAGCTGTTGACGTGTATCTGTGGGTGGTGGCGCCAAGCTGTTGACGTTTATCTGTGGGTGTTGGCGCCAAGCTGTTGACGTTTATCTGTGGGTGTTGGCGCCAAGCTGCTGACGTGTATCTGTGGGTGTTGGCGCCAAGCTGTTGACGTGTATCTGTGGGTGTTGGCGCCAAGCTGTTGACGTTTATCTGTGGGTGGTGGCGCCAAGCTGTTGACGTTTATCTGTGGGTGGTGGCGCCAAGCTGTTGACGTGTATCTGTGGGTGTTGGCGCCAAGCTGTTGACGTTTATCTGTGGGTGGTGGCGCCAAGCTGTTGACGTTTATCTGTGGGTGGTGGCGGCAAGCTGTTGACGTGTATCTGTGGGTGTTGGCGCCAAGCTGTTGACGTTTATCTGTGGGTGGTGGCGCCAAGCTGTTGACGTGTATCTGTGGGTGTTGGCGCCAAGCTGTTGACGTGTATCTGTGGGTGGTGGCGCCAAGCTGTTGACGTTTATCTGTGGGTGTTGGCGCCAAGCTGTTGACGTTTATCTGTGGGTGGTGGCGCCAAGCTGTTGACGTGTATCTGTGGGTGTTGGCGCCAAGCTGTTGACGTGTATCTGTGGGTGGTGGCGCCAAGCTGTTGACGTTTATCTGTGGGTGTTGGCGCCAAGCTGTTGACGTTTATCTGTGGGTGTTGGCGCCAAGCTGTTGACGTGTATCTGTGGGTGTTGGCGCCAAGCTGTTGACGTGTATCTGTGGGTGTTGGCGCCAAGCTGTTGACGTTTATCTGTGGGTGGTGGCGCCAAGCTGTTGACGTGTATCTGTGGGTGTTGGCGCCAAGCTGTTGACGTGTATCTGTGGGTGTTGGCGCCAAGCTGTTGACGTGTATCTGTGGGTGTTGGCGCCAAGCTGTTGACGTGTATCTGTGGGTGGTGGCGCCAGCGCTACGTTTACTATTCGTTAGGTGACTGTAAAGTAGCTGCTTTGGCAGTCTACTGTCATCCATGCGGGTAACATGGCCAGTCCAACGAAGATGTTCGTGGATAATGGTAGCCTCGATGCTCCTACAGTTGGTGTCAGCAAGAATACTGGCATTTGTTCTCTTGTCTTCCCAGCGAACTCGGAAGATGGAACGTAGACTACGTTGGTGAAAGTTTTCAAGTGCCTTGAGGTGCCTCCTGTATGTGACCCATGTCTCGCTGCCATATAGTAGGGTGGGCAGGACCACTACTCGATATACGTGCAGCTTTGTGGATAATTTCAGCTCCCTACAGCTGAAGACACGATTTCGGAGTCCGCCCAAGGCTTGAGATGCACATCTGATCCGATCCTGAATCTTTTCATCGATGTCTGCACACACACACACACACACACACACGCACACACACACACACACACACACAGAGGCCACGCAGGAAAAAACGGTGAGATAAGTGGGTCAACAGGTTACATGAATGTCAAGAAAACAACAGAACATCTCCCACCTCACATTATTCCTGGCAAGGTCACTTAAGACGTCTCCTCCGCCACCCTCCCCAAGCTAATGGTATAATCAAGTCAGTCCATAATTGCATCATCTTAGCGTTGACAGGTATCAGTTGTATCCTCCTCTTCCTCTTGCCCTGCTGTTGCTCCATGTGTCCTCGCTTCTGGGTGTTGATTGGTTGGTCATGAGGCTCGTGTCTGGGTGTTGATTGGTTGGCCATGAGGCTCGTGTCTGGGTGTTGATTGGTTGGTCATGAGGCTCGTGTCTGGGTGTTGATTGGTTGGTCATGAGGCTCGTGTCTGGGTGTTGATTGGTTGGTCATGAGGCTCGTGTCTGGGTGTTGATTGGTTGGCCATGAGGTTTGCTTCTGGGTGTTGATTGGTTGGTCATGAGGCTCGTGTCTGGGTGTTGATTGGTTGGCCATGTACCGCATCTGGGTGTTGATTGGTTGGCCATGTACCGCATCTGGGTGTTGATTGGTTGGCCATGTACCGCGTCTGGGTATTGATTGGTTGGCCATGTACCGCATCTGGGTGTTGATTGGTTGGCCATGTACCGCGTCTGGGTGTTGATTGGTTGGCCATGAGGTTCGCATCTGGGTGTTGATTGGTTGGCCATGTACCGCATCTGGGTGTTGATTGGTTGGCCATGTACCGCATCTGGGTGTTGATTGGTTGGCCATGTACCGCGTCTGGGTGTTGATTGGTTGGCCATGAGGTCCTTCAGAGTCACCAAGGACACAGTTTCCCCACACAAATCAGAATTTTGTTTATTTCGTGATTATTTTTTTATTCGTCAAGACCAATAAATGACTCCATGACCGGGATGTGTAATGTCTTGTAATGTTAACTTGCTACATGATTAGAATTGTTAAATAATGTAATTAATAACAAGAAATATGTCTTGTTGTGTTTCTTCAGTTGTTTTACGTATAATTGAGAATATGGCCTTCTTCTTCTGCTCCTCCTCCTCCTCCTCCTCCTCCTTCTTCTGCTCCTCCTCCTCCTCCTCCTTCTTCTGCTCCTCCTCCGCATCCTCCTCCTTCTTCTGCTCCTCCTCCTCCTCCGGCTCTTCCTCTTTCTCTTCTTCCTCCTGCTCCTCTTTTTCCTCCTCCTCCTCCTCCTCCTCCTTCTTCTGCTCCTCCTCCTCCTCATCCTCCTCCTTCTTCTGCTCCTCCTCCTCCTCCTCCTTCTTCTGCTCCTCCTCCTCCTTCTTCTGCTGCTCCTCCTCCTCCTCCTCCTCCTCCTCCTTCTTCTTCTGCTCCTCCTCCTCCTCCTCCTCCTTCTTCTGCTCCTCCTCCTCCTCCTCCTCCTTCTTCTGCTCCTCCTCCTCCTCCTCCTCCTCCTTCTTCTGCTCCTCCTCCTCCTCCTCCTCCTTCTTCTGCTCCTCCTCCTCCTCCTCCTCCTTCTTCTGCTGCTCCTCCTCCTCCTCCTTCTTCTTCTGCTCCTCCTCCTCCTCCTCCTTCTTCTGCTCCTCCTCCTCCTCCTCCTCCTTCTTCTGCTCCTCCTCCTCCTCCTCCTCCTTCTTCTGCTCCTCCTCCTCCTCCGGCTCTTCCTCTTTCTCTTCTTCCTGCTGCTCCTCTTTTTCCTCCTCCTCCTGCTCCTCCTTACAGCCAGCGCGACGCACCTACTTCAAAAATACATTAATTCCATGAATAGCTTTTCCCTAACAAGTTTACCAATACGTAATATGCACTAATATTCTAGTTCAAAAGATGAGTACAGGACAGTACAGTACAGTACAGTACAGTACAGTACAGTACAGTATTTATAGCACCAAACATTACTACCTCAGCAAGTGTTACCTAGCAAGCCTCATACACTAACCACAACAATCACATTTGAATATCAATATAACTAAATCAACAATGTTTCACCTCCACAAACTTGTCTTTACACCACAACATGAAGAGAAACCAACTAAAATTGAGGATAAGGTCAACCACCTATACTAATGGGGGTGGTGTTGGGAAACGGGGTCCAGGTAACGGGGAAGGGAATGGGATGGGGGGTCCTTGGGCTCGTTAGCGATGGGTGGGTGGTGGGGGGGGGGAGCTTACATGTATGATGAGATGCATATGAACTCGGTAAATCACCTTCTAGATGTAAATAAGTTCCTATTTTTAACTTACATTTTGTACAAGGTCAAGTACAAGGGCATAAGAGTAACCAAAAACGACCCCTAAAACCGATGACGTCAATAATAATCTAAAATGGCTGTAATTCGTCAAGTAAACAATTTATTCTGCCATTTTTTTTTTAACATCTGCCCAAAAAAATATAAGAATAAACCATATATCATTACCTATATTATCAATGTTAATGTTAAAAGTCTTTATCAAACACTCGCTTCAAAAATATATCTCTAGAGGGGAGGAAGATGAATATGCCATAATGAACACCTCGACTCCTGTGGTCTCGGTAGGGTTGTCATAATCCATCGTCCGTTATGTCGTATTATCTCACGCAAAATCGTAAAGATATTTTTTTGACCGACTATGTGTAATGTCTTTAAGAACATGAATAACAGGTCACCAAGAACAGGAGAATATGAATAACAGGTCACCAAAAACAGGAGAATATGAATAACAGGTCACCAAAAACAGGAGAATATGAATAACAGGTCACCAAAAACAGGAGAATATGAATAACAGGTCACCAAGAACAGAAAGCGAATAACAGACTACCAGGAACATAACATGAATAAGATGTCACCAAGAACAGGAGAACACGAATAACAGATCATCAAGAATAGAAGAACATGAATATCAGGTTACCAAGAAGTACTGGGGAAAAAGAAAAAAAGGTCACCAAAAAGAACAAAAAACAACCATCGACGATCACCAAGGTGAACAGAAGAGCACCAAGATGAACAGCTCACCATGGCCAGCCAAGCAACAAACACGGCACACTTAAAGACCAGATTACCAAGGAATTCTGGCCACTATTTACAGCAAAATAACACGTTACTAAGAACAAGAAATCACCAATAACACAAAAATAACATTTCACCACGAAGAACAGGACACGACGAAAAGCATCTCACCAAGCACAGCATCTCACCAAGCACAGCATCTCACCAAGCACAGCATCTCACTAAACACAGCATCTCACCAAGCACAGCATCTCACCAAGCACAGCATCTCACCAAGCACAGCATCTCACCAAGCACAGCATCTCACCAAGCACAGCATCTCACCAAGCACCGCATCTCACTAAACACAGATGGTCACCAAGAGAGACCCAGAGTGTACCGGACTGGTGATATCTGAGACGTGTGGATGAGGTCAACCCAGGAATCACCAAGACCTTACCTGAGGGTGTTAACTTAACGCTCACCACCTGAATACTGAGGGAGGAAGAGGTGTTGGAGAAGGGAGAGGGAGGGTACTGGAGTGTTGGAGAAGGGAGAGGGGGGAACTGGAGTGTTGGAGAAGAGAGAGGAAGGGAACTGGAGTGTTGGAGAAGGGAGAGGGAGGGAACTGGAGTGTTGGAGAAGAGAGAGGAAGGGAACTGGAGTGTTGGAGAAGAGAGGGAGGGAACTGGAGTGTTGGAGAAGGGAGAGGGAGGGAACTGGAGTGTTGGAGAAGGGAGAGGGAGGGAACTGGAGTGTTGGAGAAGGGAGCGGGAGGGAACTGGAGTGTTGGAGAAGGGAGAGGAAGGGAACTGGAGTGTTGGAGAAGAGAGAGGAAGGGAACTGGAGTGTTGGAAAAGAGAGAGGGAGGGAACTGGAGTGTTGGAGAAGGGAGAGGGGGAACTGGAGTGTTGGAGAAGAGAGAGGAAGGGAACTGGAGTGTTGGAGAAGAGAGAGGGAGGGAACTGGAGTGTTGGAGAAGAGAGAGGAAGGGAACTGGAGTGTTGGAGAAGAGAGAGGGAGGGAACTGGAGTGTTGGAGAAGAGAGAGGGAGGGAACTGGAGTGTTGGAGAAGGGAGAGGGAGGGAAAGAGTATGAGGAAAGAAGTATTGAGAGAGAGAGAGAGAGAGAGAGAGAGAGAGAGAGAGAGAGAGAGAGAGAGAGAGAGAGAGAAGGGGGGGGGGTGTAGGAATGTACAAGGAAGTAGAAGGAGGAGGAGGAGGAAGAATGAAGAAGTAAAGGAGTGAATCAATCCAACACACGTCTTGCCTGACTGATTAAACGACAATGATTTTATTCCGCGAGGGAGACTTTATTTTGGTTTAAACAGGCCATATTACACACACACACACACACACACACACACACACACACACACACACACACACACACTACCGGAAGAACGACCATAATATATCCTCAGTATTTAGTGACCATAATGTATCACCGGTTAACACACACCGCTGAAGAGAACTGTAGGCTGCGGTTGAACTATATTTGTGTGGTGTTACAATATGTCTTCAGTTACCATAGTTTAGTGAGGAGCTTCAATATATCCACATAATATATACTGGGGACCTACAGCACATAGTTTAGATAAGGATGTATCTGTTCAGGCGTCCAGAAGAAGTAGTGAGAATGGACACTGGGCCACATAGCGAGTGTAAAAAAAACAAAAATTAGACTCCACAGTTTTATCAGAGGTGAAAGGCACAAGAAAGGACATAAGAGGGCGGGTGGGCGTCGATATTTGTTTGTGTGTGTGTACTGAGTGATGGGGCGACTCCACCCTCACACACCATGAGGGCATAAGCCTTCCCTTACACACTAGGGGGGGGGGGGGGAGGGAACATTAACTAAGTCCTCACCGTGAATGATCTGGATGTTAACATGAGGTACACATACACACTTGAGGTACCACATTCTTATGCATAGTTCTGAAAAACTTGATATATTTTGTGATTCTGGCCACAGGAGGTGTGTTGTGGCCCCCGTGTCTGGGATGTAATGCGGTAAACTGCTTGGATGGCGGTGGTGGTACAGTGGGTTTTAAGAGCAGGGTGTTTTGGGGGTAAAAGACGGGCCACTCACTAGGTTGTATCCGACGCTACACGTTCATGGTCTTTCACGAGGGTTCATAAACTTTGCTGTTCTACCTGGGTGAACCTGAGCCAAGTGGTGATGGTGTTCTGGCTCTCTCCCTCTGCCGACCTCACAGTATCTAACATATCCATCACCATAACTGCCAACCACTATCAAACACACTCATATCCAAACACACTCACAATCACACAAATTCCTAATCACACTTACAAATGAGTGTTTTATACAAGGTAAATATCGGGAAGATCATGCACGTACCTGTACAGCCAGCCAGCACGAACAAGAGGTCAGGTATTGTACAGCAGCGATGTGGGGCGGGGGGAGGTGAAGTGAAGTCCGTGCCTCCTATATCGTTCATTGGTCACTTGGATGATGGTATGGAGGAGGAGGAGGAAGACGAAGAGGAAGACAAGTAGGAAGAGGAGTAGTAAGAGGAGGAAGAGGAAAGTCTTACTCCTCGTCACCAAAGCACAACTTCACCAAGAACTTTACTCGTTAATTGAAAATATCAGTGTGTGTAGCCTTCACAAACACCAGACACACAGTCCAGTTATAATATATTACACAATACAAAATTAATCTAGTAAAAGCCAATAAAATTTTTGATGAAATAGATCAAATTTTCACAGATGTCAAGTGAATTCTGACATATTTCATTACAATATTAATCAACAGTGCGACTTAACACCTGAGAGCGAGTGTATCTGAAGTAGAAAAACCTGTCTTGTTTATATATAGCTATAAAATATACCTTATAATACCCGTATATATATCGATATACAATTGACTAATAATTAATTAATAAAATACAATATTAACCTAGATTTAGTACATATTTTAATAAGCACAGAAAGTACTCTTATTTATTTTTCCAGGTTGTGATCAAGTGTAACAACGGACCTTTGTGTTTTGTGCTTAAAACACCACAACTATTGAAGTAAGTTGATACATTACAATAACAAAGAATAATACACAAATAGTCATTGTTTACGCTGTACTGTTGTTGTAACCAGGGAGAGCGTCAAGTGCCTCTCTGTCATGTACTGTGACCACAACGCCTCCACCAGTATGACTGTAGCGGCGAAGAAGCTTTTGAAGAGGAACCTACTGTATGATGAAGACAACTGAAGACCCGAGGCCAGGATATGAGGACAACTGAACGCCTAAGGCCATGATATGAGGACAACTGAACGCCCGAGGCCATCATATGAAGACAACTGAAGGCCCGAGGCCATGATAAGAGTGCGAATGATCATTATACTGAAGTCTTTGGGTCAGTTTGCAGCAGTTGATCAACACCTCACCGTCATAATTATCACATGTGAGGAAAATGACAACTCTCGTCTCCTGTACACACACCAAATACCCATAATGTATACGGTGAATTGTTCTCCTTCCTTAAGAGGTTACTTGAAGGCGTGTATAGGACACCTGGCCGACACCACACACCTACACCCTCCCTCTGCTCAACACGGCGCCCCCCTGAGGTTGCCCAAGGCGAGGCCGTGGTCCCAGCGGGCGACAATGATGCTCTCACCAATTACACAGATTGAGGAAGTAAGTAAGTGAGGAGCTCCCTGACGCAGGGCATTACCCTGGAGGAGGCCTGGGGGGCGCCGTCTCCTCCACCAGGCCTTAAAGCACCAAAGTAAAACTATTTAGACCGAACTCCTGCAGCCTGAAGTTCTATAGCCACACACTGATTTGCCAAGTTCCCTCGTTGTACTTGACTAGACCTGCGTCTCCTCGTGTGGGTGTTTGTCACGGGTGGTGGGTGTCCCGGGGAGCCCTATCACTCAAGGTGTTGTCAACCGGCCCCGCGGGACTCCCACTGTCACTGTCATAACTCAACTACTGTGGAATGTGAAAATGGGCAGTGAGCTGTACGACTCCCCGCCAGGTACTAGTGTATGCTAAGTGTGTTTTTGTGTCCATAAGGAAATAATCAACGATAATGTAATTAAACATTTACCAGCCTGTACAGTACTTCACCTGTCTGACATTGTTTATTAGTTGGGTCACCTGTACACAAGTCTGTACTCAAGGCCACAGAGTACCACAAATAACAGGTGAGTACTGAGGTGAGGCTTTGTACGTACACAGTTTCAGGCGAGTTTTAAACCCTTGAGTACGATGATTTCACCCCTTGAGTACGATGACTTAACCGCATAAGTACAATGACTTAACCCTTGAGTATGATGTCTTAACCCCTTGAGTATGATGTCTTAACCCCTTGAGTACGATGACTTAACCGCTTGAGTACTATGATTTAATTCCTTGAGTACGATGATTTAACCCCTTGAGTATGATGGTGTAAATCCCTGAGTACAATGCCATCGTACATGAAGGAACTGGTCATCGAGTTAACTAAATTATAACATCGTACTCAGTCATTTAAGGAATTGTACTCGAACGATACCATAACAACATTGACTGTATCTAGACCATATATACCTGTATCTCTACCTGTACTAATACATATACCTGTATCTCTACCTGTACTAATATATATACCTGTATCTCTACCTGTACTAATACATACACCTGTATCTCTACCTGTACTTGTATATATACCTGTATCTCTACCTGTACTAATACATATACCTGTATCTCTACCTGTACTAATACATATACCTGTATCTCTACCTGTACTTGTATATATACCTGTATCTCTACCTGTACTAATATATATACCTGTATCTCTACCTGTACTGATACATATACCTGTATCTCTACCTGTACTGATACATATACCTGTATCTCTACCTGTACTGATACATATACCTGTATCTCTACCTGTACTAATATATATACCTGTATCTCTACCTGTACTAATACATACACCTGTATCTCTACCTGTACTAATACATATACCTGTATCTCTACCTGTACTTATATATATACCTGTATCTCTACCTGTACTTATATATATACCTGTATCTCTACCTGTACTAATACATATACCTGTATCTCTACCTGTACTGATACATATACCTGTATCTCTACCTGTACTGATACATATACCTGTATCTCTACCTGTACTAATATATATACCTGTATCTCTACCTGTACTTATATATATATATACCTGTATCTCTACCTGTACTAATACATATACCTGTATCTCTACCTGTACTAATACATACACCTGTATCTCTACCTGTTCTAATACATATACCTGTATCTCTACCTGTACTAATACATATACCTGTATCTCTACCTGTACTAATACATATACCTGTATCTCTACCTGTACTTACATATATACCTGTATCTCTACCTGTACTAATACATATACCTGTATCTCTACCTGTACTAATACATATACCTGTATCTCTACCTGTACTAATACATATACCTGTATCTCTGAGTCTGTGTCTTACTGAGGGACTGAAAATTTAGTTAAGTGAGTTAATTACTTACAAAGTGTATAGGGGTCACATACTTCACTACAGAAGGTAACATTATGGTTTTCTTATTAAAATGACAACGTAATTTGGTCGTTACTTTACGTCCATAAGTGTACAGTACATACCAACCTAAGTGGTGCTCGTACTTGGTTATGTCATATACAGGTATTTAATTAATGCTCGGCCACAGGTACGTCTTCTCATTAACCAACAGGTGAACTTCCCCCCCCCCCTTTTACCTACCCCCGCCACTGGTCGATGATAGAGGAGGTGGGGAGAGGGGGTAGGTGAGGGTAAGAGAGGGAGGGAGGGAGGGAGGGAGGGAGGGAGGGAGGGGAGGGTAAGAGAGGGAGGGAGGGAGGGAGGGAGGGGAGGGAAGGTAAGGAGGGAGGGGAGGAGAGGGAAGGTAAGGGAGGGAGGGAGGGAGGGAGGGAGGGAGGGTAACATCACGGCCCTATACTACTCTGTGACACTCGATACCTTACCTCCTTCCCTCCTTACCCCTCCCTATCCCCCTCCCCTCCTTACCCTCCCTACCCTTATCCCTTCTTTCATTTCCCCCCTATCCCCCTCCCCTCCCTCCTTCCCCCTCCCCCTGATGCTGCCCCTCGTCCCACCTCACAACAACACGTTATAACAACAAAGTCGGAAAAATAGGGCACAAACTCCTCACGTTTTAAGTCAAGTTCAATCTTCAGTTCATCCAATGGTTAATGTCATCCATCTATCTGGTTAATGCCATCCATCTACCCGGTTAATGCCATCCATCTATCCGATTAATGTCATCCATCTATCTGGTTAATGTCATCCATCTATCTGGTTAATGCCATCCATCTACCCGGTTAATGTCATCCATCTACCTGGTTAATGTCATCCATCTATCCGGTTAATGTCATCCATCTACCTGGTTAATGTCATCCATCTATCCGGTTAATGTCATCCATCTACCTGGTTAATGTCATCCATCTATCCGGTTAATGTCATCCATCTACCTGGTTAATGTCATCCATCTACCTGGTTAATGTCATCCATCTATCCGGTTAATCTCATCCATCTACCTGGTTAATGTCATCCATCTATCCGGTTAATGTCATCCATCTACCTGGTTAATGTCATCCATCTACCTGGTTAATGTCATCCATCTATCCAGTTAATGTCATCCATCTACCTGGTTAATGTCATCCATCTATCCGGTTAATGTCATCCATCTACCTGGTTAATGTCATCCATCTACCTGGTTAATGTCATCCATCTACCTGGTTAATCTCATCCATCTACCTGGTTAATCTCATCCATCTATCCGGTTAATGTTATCCATCTACCTGGTTAATGTCATCCATCTACCTGGTTAATGTCATCCATCTACCTGGTTACTGTCATCCATCTATCCGGTTAATCTCATCCATCTACCTGGTTAATGTCATCCATCTATCCGGTTAATGTCATCCAGTCTCAAAAGGTTAAAATAGTACCCCAAGATGTTAAACCAAAATCATCAAAGGGTTAAACCATTGTTCATGAAAGGTTTAAGAATAAAGTACCATAATAATTTCAACGCCATTTTAGTTAGAACGTCGAGAGAGAGAGAGAGAGAGAGAGAGAGAGAGAGAGAGAGAGAGAGAGAGAGAGAGAGAGAGAGAGAGAGAGAGAGGTTATGAGTTTCACCCAATCTCTAGCTTCCTTCAGGTGAAAAGTAGGTAACTTATCTTAGAGGCAGGTAGAGAACTGTGGGGATGGTGTGAGGAGAGGTGGGGGTGAGGAGAGGGGAGAGGTGGGGGTGAGGAGAAGGGGTGGGGGATGGAAGGGAGGGGAGTGGGGAGTTAAGGCTTGGTTTGGGAATGAGAAAGTATTTAATAAGACACAAAAGAGAGAGAGAGAGAGAGAGAGAGAGAGAGATGAGTGAACGCGTTGCTTTCATATCACGTTATAAAACTCCTCCTGGGACCAGCAGGGGCGTGGTAAGTATACAGCACTCGGGGGGCGGCCTCTGCGTGTCAGTGTGGGTGTTCGGGTCCAGTAAGGACAGCTGAACCAGCGTGCGTCTACCCCATCCCCACAAGTTAGTGTGATGTGCCGCCACCTGCCCCACGTCACACTCGCCTATGTTAACACGGCGGGTCATATTAACCATATAATGGACGTTTATTAACCCGGCAGAGATTGTAGAGTAAGTCTCATCAACACTGGCGACGGTGACACGACTTCCTGGTCTAGAGTCTCCATACAATACTTCACCATAGGTCTTCACTCTACAGTCTACACCTAGGGTAGCGCGCACACACACACACACACACACACACACACACACACACACATACTGGTTCAGTGACCAGGTCAGTCTCAAGACCATACGAGCAGCTCCGCCACGTGTGAGTGTAATGTTTCTGACACACATGTGAGCCAGGGACCGTTTATGTCGTCTTCGGGTACACAGTTTTCCATCAGTAAGTGTGTATATATGTGTTGTGCGTGAGTGTTGCGTGTATACGTGTGGTTAGGTGGTGTGTATGACCAGCAGTAACCTTCACCTGGTGCTGCCTCACAGTTAACTCAGTGCTCAACACTCACCCTGCACCCTTACTCTACCTTCCCCACCAAGTAGTATTCTGCCTATCATGGTATCTAAATATTCCTATCCTTCTGCTGACCCTTGGCACCCTCCCTAATGTACACACACACACACACACACACACACACACACACACACACACACACAAGTCAACACCATAAATGGATGGACTGCATTATATGGCTACAAACTTCTCCGTTCCCGTCTATTTTTGTGTGTGTGTAAACAAGAAATGCTACTGGATTTCAAACTAGAAAATCCCACCTGAAATACTTCCTCTAACTCTTGAGACGAGGGAGCGAGGCAAGTGTGTTGGATCACTATACGCTGAGAGGGAGGTACAGTGCAGGTAACTGGCCACTCTGGAGTCCTCAGTTTGGAGTGAGTGACGAGTTAATCTAACCAACCACAACAACCAACACCAGTGACACTCTGACCAACCAAGACTTTACATATACAAATACACATACGGAGGTTAAAGCATTTGATAAAAATAATCTAATTTTGCCCCAGGTGACACAGGCAATACACATATTACTCTGTATTTTCCGGACTAATTAAAACATATTCTGTGTGTGTGTGTGTGTGTGTGTGTGTGTGTGTGTGTTAATCTGGTAACCGAGACGGAATATCTGGTAGACGAGAGGAGTTTTAAGGAATTACTGTTGTACTTGAATCATTGGTGAGACTTTCTTCATATACAGCAATATATGTGTGGGAGGGGGGGGGGAGAGAGAGAGGGGGAAGGAGAAAGAGAGAGGGAGGAAAAAAGAAAGATAAGGCCATCTAACAAATCCCCAGCCATACTCTCTCTATTTCCCTCCCTCTCACTCTGTTTCCCTCCCTCTCACTATTCCCCCTCCCTCTCACTATTCCCCCTCCCTCTCACTATTCCCCCTCCCTCTCACTATCCCCCTCCTTCTATTAATACATAATTTGTTTAAATCATATCAGTATATACAGAAGAAGACAAGTTTCAGTGTATCGTTGAGCTCCGTGTAAGATCAAGGTGGCCATGAGGCAGGACCCGGGGCTATCACAACTATGAACTAATTAGCTGTCTATTAATTAGGTTTGTATATAGTATTTCATACATTCACAAGATAATACAACTTACCTCCCCTTCAGTCCTACAGGAATTAATGGTGACCTTTGACCTCTGTAAAAAACAAAAATACATGAACTACAAAAAGTCTATACTCTTGTTAGAGGCTGAAGGGAATTACAGCGGTATAATGATACAAAAAACCCAAAGTTCTGTACTTATGGCGATCATTGACTCCTATTACTTGAGTTAATGAGAGTTTTGGTCAGCGGAAAGCTTTTTACTTATCATCAATTATCTGAAGATCACAAAGACAAGGTGCATAACTAACTTTTACCGAGGACAGATGTTGGCCCGACTACCCCAAGTAATAAACTGTTCTAATATATTCTCAGTTTCTCTCAAACTAAGACCCATTCCTTAAAGTCTACGGTAAGTAATCGGACGGAAGCCAAAACTGTTACTTTCGTTATGGATGATAAAGACACCAATATATAAGGAAACATAGGCATGAATTCAGAACAGTGAAGATTTAATACTACTGGTATTCACAACGCTGGTGGCTTGAGTGACAGATCCACACCGGGTTACCAAGATACCAGATGTTAATGGACCTTTGATAGAGAGTGCTTTTCGGCGATTTCGTATAGTAGATATATTTATAGAGAGAAGACTGATGGTTGAGAGACAGAATGCTGTTAACATTTGCGTTGATAAGCAATTAAGATTATGATATAGGTTCAGCAAGGTAGATTTTTTTAATTAAATTGTCTAAATAAATAAATAATAAAAATTTTTGTTATTCACAATACATTTTTGTATCACTCATCATTCTAAGCTTCTTTTCTTTTATAACATTTCCTGTATCTTTACTCATTTGTTATAAAAATGTTGATGTATAACTATGGACCACAATATTAATATGCTAGTACTGTAATGTTGATGATCTAACTGAACATATGATACTAATGTGTACAACAGGTCTTTACAACTTATGAAATATACTCAAAATTCATTCATGTAATAAAGTATGAGGGAACAGAAACTAGTGAAGATGTGACGCTAATGGGAGCATATTGTTAACCTCTACCCTTATGTTCAACAGAGTGACGAGCAACGACATAGTGGCAAGACGTGTATCCATCAACATTCTCATGGGTTCGAGTCCTGACCTAGACACGTGGCTGTGCGGTAAGTAGGAGTTAGGTTAGGTTAATCAGGAAGGGAAATACACCTCTACACACACACGCACACACCCACACACACACACACACACCTGTAAGTAACGTCATTAATCAAGATGGCTCAGGCAGGAGTTGTGAGGGACAGTGAGCGCCATAAACCAAGTCTCAACTCATTTAATGCGACGGTGAAGCGAGTTAAGACCTTAGACCACCTGCAACTCTCCTCACTAACTTCTAGAAACGGAGGGAGGGCAAAGTTCACCCTTCCCTCCCCCTCACCTCTCCCTACCCCCCTCACCTCTCACTACCCCCCTCACCTCTCCCCTCCCCCTCACCTCTCACTCCCCCCTCACCTCTCCCTCTCCCCTCACCTCTCACTCCCCCCTCACCTCTCCCTACCCCCTTCACCTCTCACTCCCCCCTCACCTCTCACTCCCCCCTCACCTCTCACTCCCCCCTCACCTCTCACTCCCCCTCACCTATCCCTACCCCCCTCACCTCTCCCTCTCCCCTCACCTCTCACTCCCCCTCACCTCTCCCTACCCCCCTCACCTCTCCCTACCCCCCTCACCTCTCACTACCCCCCTCACCTCTCCCCTCCCCCTCACCTCTCACTCCCCCCTCACCTCTCCCTCTCCCCTCACCTCTCCCTCTCCCCTCACCTCTCACTCCCCCTCACCTCTCCCTACCCCCCTCACCTCTCACTCCCCCCTCACCTCTCCCTACCCCCCCCTCCACACATGTTTACAGTTTCTTATCTGTTATGCCTCATACACAACGACAAAGATTGGATAGATGTAATTATGAAGTGATATAACAGTATAATAGGGAGAAGCCAGAATACAAGGAAATAGGTGGGAAATAGTGAGATAATCATGAGAGGGACAACTTAAAGGTACAACTGGTAGCGTGGCTCAGGTGTGGGTCAAGTATTTAAAACATCAGCAATAAATAGCGAGATTATTATTTTTTTTTAAATACAGTCAATGAAAACTCTGGCAATTAAGAACCATCGTGTGCTAAAACTAACGACCTAACCTAACCAACGACTTACCTGCCATAGAACAGCAACAGGGTAAACTCTGCCCTACACAGGACCTCACACCACCACACCAATAACGACACTCACTAACCCTCGTGATGCATTTCGAAGTCCATGCACATGTGAGGTGTACACAGAGCCACGTGGGCCAGTCCATATGTGTGTATCCATGTACGAGCAGAGATTGTTTTGATTTGTTTTACGGAGAATAGTCCACCCGGGCACAGGTCATCGACCCACAACTTAGCCCAGGGGGTGAAAAAATAAAAGTAAAAAGAAATTAAAAATATAAAAGATTTTTTGTGTTAATCTACACCACGAAGATGCCAGAAAACCAGCTTTTTGAAGTGACACAGATTGTATGAGTATGGAAACACAGAAGAAGGCAGAGCATTCCACAGTTTGGCTGTGTGAGGAAAGAAGGATGTACTATAACGGGTTATTCTAGTGTGACCGACATCCACAGAGAAACGGTGGGCACCGCGGGCAAGACGTGTGTTACGAGCCCACGACCTTGCCGGCGGTACACAGGATGCCAAATCCACCAAACATTGCCCGTTAAAGTACCTGTAAAAGAGAGTGAGTGAAGCAACACTGAGGCGTTATATTATTAGGTTATAACAGTATATGTCATTAGGGTCTATAACAGGTTCATATTGTTTACTTGCTCCTCCACTACCAGGTTTAGATTACGCCTCAGGCCAGCGTTACCGGTATATAAGTTACTACGCTATATCTGTTAGTTTTCACTGATGATAACTTTGGTATAACTAACTATAACTACTCCTTATATATCTCTTCCTAAGACCAAAGTTTCCATCAGAGAGAAGAGAATAACAGTATTAACACACAAAGTTAACAGTGACCTTAACTTGAGCTAATGTTTACACAAAATTAACAATCCTCTGAGACGTAACGGTAACCTCAACTGCTCACCGTAGTTTATAACATTACAGTAGTAGGGGTCAAAAGTTCGATCCCTCTCAACAGTGAAGCATCATCGACCCCCAAACGAGACACAACAGTTCGGAGACTCAATCCCGTGACTCAGCTTCACCGCGGGGTTCGAACAGAAGGATATGGACGTATCACATCCCATTACCATCCATGTATAAGAATAACTACTGTAATTAATACACACGTGCTCTCAAACAAGAACATAGAAGTGACCTTGTATAGGACAGTGCTAATAGTAACTAAAGACCTAACCTAACCTAGTTTAACCTAGTCTAACCTAACCAAACCTAACCTAGTTTAACCTAGTCTAACCTAACCAAACCAAACCTAACCTAAACTAAGCAAAGCTAACCTAGTCTAGCTTAACCTAACCTACCCTAATCCAAGCAACAGCATAGATATGACCTTCCATAAGGCAGTACCAACAATAACTAATGACCTAATCTGACCTAACCTAACCTAACCAACACCAGTTGAGGAAACGATAATGGCCCCCAGTCATAATGGATCCCAGTCACTAGGGACCCCAATCATAAGGGCCCCAGTCATAATGGCCCCCAGTCATAATGGACCCCAGTCTTAATGGGCCTCAGTCATAATGGACCCCAGTCATAATGGACCCCAGTCATAATGGCCCCCAGTCATAATGGACCCCAGTCATAATGGGCCCAAGTCATAATGGACCCCAGTCATAATGGACCCCAGTCATAATGGACCCCAGTCATAATGGACCCCAGTCATAATGGACCCCAGTCATAATGGGCCCCAGTCATAAGGGGCCCCAGCCATAATGGGCCCCAGTCATAATGGACCCCAGCCATAAAGAACCCCAGTCATAATGGGCCCCAGTCATAATGAACCCCAGTCATAATGGATCCCAGTCATAATGGGCCCCAGTCATAATGGACCCCAGTCATAATGAACCCCAGCCACAAAGAACCCCAGTCATAATGGGCCCAAGTCATAATGGGCCCCAGTCATAATGGGCCCCAGTCATAATGGACCCCAGTCATAAGGGACCCCAGTCATAATAAGCTGAGAGAGAGAGAGAGAGAGAGAGAGAGAGAGAGAGAGAGAGAGAGAGAGAGAGAGAGAGGTATAGCAGAACAACATCAGGGTGACACACACACACACACACGCCACACCCAGTCAACAAGGTGGTCGCTGGCAGACAGACTAGATAATCGGGTTGAGTGAGAAGATAAAACTTTACTCGCCATGACCCAGTTTAGAGGGGAGCAGTAGTGAAGCTGTCACCGCGGCCTGAGGACCTGCCTGAAGGAGGTCTCAGGATATACAACCCCCCTCCCCGACCTGCCACTGACCTGACCTGACCTAACACCCCTTCCTAACATAACCTGACCTAACCTACCCCCCAAACCTAACCTAACCTAACCTAGCCCCCCTAACCTAACCTGACCTAACACCCCTTCCTAACCTAACCTGACCTAACCTACCCCCCTAACATAACCTGACCTAACACCCCTTCCTAACCTAACTTAACCTAACCTAGCCCCCCTAACCTAACCTGACCTAACGCCCCTTCCTAACCTAACCTAACCTAACCTAGCCCCCCTAACCTAACCTGACCTAACACCCCTTCCTAACCTAACCTAACCTAGCCCCCCTAACCTAACCTAACCCGTAACCGATTCTAACTTAACCGATAATCATCCACACCTACACCTTTCCACACATCCATACCTACACCTTCCCACACATCCATACCTACACCTTCCCACACATCCACACCTACACCTTCCCACACATCCATACCGACACATCCATACCTACACCTTCCCACACATCCACACCTACACCTTCCCACACATCCATACCTACACCTTCCCACACATCCATACCTACACCTTCCCACACATCCACACCTACACCTTCCCACACATCCACACCTACACCTTCCCACACCTCCACACCTACACCTTCCCATACATCCATACCTCACCTTCCCACACATCCACACCTACACCTTCCCACACATCCACACCTACACCTTCCCACACCTCCACACCTACACCTTCCCATACATCCATACCTACACCTTCCCACACATCCACACCTACACCTTCCCACACATCCACACCTACACCTTCCCACACATCCACACCTACACCTTCCCATACATCCATACCTCACCTTCCCACACATCCACACCTACACCTTCCCACACATCCACACCTACACCTTCCCACACCTCCACACCTACACCTTCCCACACATCCACACCTACACCTTCCCACACATCCACACCTACACCTTCCCACACACCCATACCTACACCTTCCCACACATCCACACCTACACCTTCCTACACATCCACACCTACACCTTCCTACACACCCACACCTACACCTTCCCACCTACACCTTCCCACACATCCATACGTACACCTGCCCACACATCCACACCTACACCTTCCCACCTACACCTTCCCACACATCCATACGTACACCTGCCCACACATCCACACCCCTACGCCTCTCTTCTCACCTTGGTTGGGGTAAAACGCCCTAAGGTTGGTATGTCAAAGGCAACTGATATGTAATTTAAATGTGGGTAAAAACAGTACCGGTGTGTGTGTGTGTGTGTGTGTGTGTGTGTGTGTGTACCCCGGACTTGGATCTAAAGTAGTGAAGATGATAAAGATATAATGTATAATTGTGCTTTAATATGAAAATAATTAAATCTTCAGAAATTCAATCATACTTGGAGATATGAGAAACCTTTTGACTGGCTGGTTCACTCGAGGCTACGGCACAAAGATGGTGGTCAAAATGGCGTCAAAACCGCCCTGAGACTGGTGATAAGAGGCTTTAGCTAGTCTCAAGTTCGGGGTTAAGGTTAATGTATGAGTTTTTGAGACTGGTTAAGTATATTGTAGTCCTTATCCTCTCCTGTAGTTAACCACCCTCCTTCCTCCTGATGCACCTGTACGCCACCTGGACCGAGCTTCACCTGGACGCCTAGCACCAACTGGACTGAGCTTCACCTGGACGCCTAGCACCACCTGGACTGAGCTTCACCTGGACGCCTAGCACCACCTGGACTGAGCTTCACCTGCACGCCTAGCACCACCTGGACTGAGCTTCACCTGCACGCCTAGCACCACCTGGACTGAGCTTCACCTGGACGCCTAACACCACCTGAACTGAGCTTCACCTGCACGCCTAGCACCACCTGGACTGAGCTTCACCTGCACGCCTAGCACCACCTGGACTGAGCTTCACCTGGACGCCTAACACCACCTGGACTGAGCTTCACCTGGACGCCTAGCACCACCTGGACTGAGCTTCACCTGGATGCCACTAGAGCTCACTCGACTCACCTGCCGACGGCTACCGCAGGACACGCCCACATTTGCATACAGAGTGGAGAGTAACTTTATTACGGGTGTGGGTGAGGTGGTCATGAACAGCTACTGACCTGACCTGACGTGACCTGGCCTACCTGAGCCACACACACTTTATTACGGGTGTGGGTGAGGTGGTCATGAACAGTTACTGACCTGACCTGACTTGACCTGGCCTCAAGCACACATCGGCCCAGATACACTCCCAAGATACAGTACAAGAGGCGACATCCTCTCTCGCTAAAATTTCTAAGTCAAACTGTGACTATATATGAAGTAAATAAAGTTGAAACACATTGAATATATATAAATTTTACATAAACTATATAGTTATACTTTATAATTATCTCTTATATGTAATTGTAAACTTGATATCTTTGCCATTCGCTGAGTTTTCTTAAGTTACTGAATGGGAGAAAATGTCATGTAAACAGATATTATATGCTTCTCCTTCCCTCTCCATTTCCCCCTTTCCCTTGCCTAAACCTCCCTTTCCCCTTTCCCTGCCCCTCTACCTTCCACTCCCCCTCCCTTCACCCACTCCTCCCCCTCCCCACCTTCCCCTTCCTCCGTACATACATAAGAAATATTATAACATGGGGTTATGTAGTAGCTCACGGGACTATACAACTTAACAAAGAATCACTAAAACACAACACACGTCCACCACAACACACGTCCACCACAACACACGTCCACCACAACACACGTCACACCACAACACACGTCCACCACAACACACGTCCACCACAACACACGTCACACCACAACACACGTCCACCACAACACACGTCCACCACAACACACGTCCACCACAACACACGTCCACCACAACACACGTCCACCACAACACACGTCCACCACAACACACGTCACACCACAACACACGTCCACCACAACACACGTCACACCACAACACACGTCCACCACAACACACGTCCACCACAACACACGTCCACCACAACACACGTCCACCACAACACACGTCCACCACAACACACGTCACACCACAACACACGTCCACCACAACACACGTCCACCACAACACACGTCCACCACAACACACGTCCACCACAACACACGTCCACCACAACACACGTCCACCACAACACACGTCCACCACAACACACGTCCACCACAACACACGTCCACCACAACACACGTCCACCACAACACACGTCCACCACAACACACGTCCACCACAACACACGTCCACCACAACACACGTCCACCACAACACACGTCCACCACAACACACGTCCACCACAACACACGTCCACCACAACACACGTCCACCACAACACACGTCACACCACAACACACGTCCACCACAACACACGTCCACCACAACACACGTCCACCACAACACACGTCCACCACCCAACACGGCCACCACAACACACGTCCACCACAACACACCACCACCACAACACACGTCCACCACAACACACGTCCACCACAACACACGTCCACCACAACACACGTCCACCACAACACACGTCCACCACAACACACGTCCACCACAACACACGTCCACCACAACACACGTCCACCACAACACACGTCCACCACAACACACGTCCACCACAACACACGTCCACCACAACACACGTCACACCACAACACACGTCCACCACAACACACGTCCACCACAACACACGTCCACCACAACACACGTCCACCACAACACACGTCCACCACAACACACGTCCACCACAACACACGTCCACCACAACACACGTCACACCACAACACACGTCCACCACAACACACGTCCACCACAACACACGTCACACCACAACACACGTCCACCACAACACACGTCCACCACAACACACGTCCACCACAACACACGTCACACCACAACACACGTCCACCACAACACACGTCCACCACAACACACGTCCACCACAACACACGTCCACCACAACACACGTCCACCACAACACCCCCCCAAAAAAAATCACGAAATCAAATCAAAGCTAAAAACCAACCAGGTAGGAGCGTAAACCAAATTCAGATCACCGTCCAAAACTCGAAACACCATTCAGGTAATTATAGCTTGCTGGGACGATTGGTTATACCTTGTTAATACCTCTTGTTGTGATGGACAAAGAGGGGGTTTTATACCACGCTCCAGGGGTTATCGGCGCCCATTCATAGCCTTGACGAAGCTAAAATGTTCACCTGGAAAATACAGGTAGACAAATAGAACCATGATGGGTGGTGGTGGTGGTGGTCCCTGTAATCTAGGATACAGTGATACAGATACCGCCGAGGGGGGGGGGGGGGGGGGGGGGGGGGGGAGGGGGGGGGGGATTCAATGTTGTCAATGATAATTACAACTGTTATTTTTTTGTGCTGTTACTCCTACGTCCTCACCTGTCGGGAGTTTTCTCTCACTGATTCCCAACTGTAGGGGGCTCTCTCTCTCTCTCTCTCTCTCTCTCTCTCTCTCTCTCTCTCTCTCTCTCTCTCTCTCTCTCTCTCTCTCTCTCTCTCTCTCTCACCTGTCGGGGTTCTTTCTTTCTCTCACTGACCCTCACCTGTCGGGGACTCTCTCTCTCTCTCCACACCCACTACACTGTCCCTTCTCCACACCCACTACACTCTCCCTTCTCCACACCCACTACACTGCTCCTTCTCCACACCCACTACACTGTCCCTCCTCCACACCCACTACACTGTCCCTCCTCCACACCCACTACACTGTCCCTCCTCCACACCCACTACACTGTCCCTTCTCCACACCCACTACACTGTCCCTCCTCCACACCCACTACACTGTCCCTTCTCCACACCCACTACACTGTCCCTCCTCCACACCCACTACACTGTCCCTTCTCCACACCCACTACACTGTCCCTTCTCCACACCCACTACACTGTCCCTTCTCCACACCCACTACACTGTCCCTCCTCCACACCCACTACACTGTCCCTTCTCCACACCCACTACACTGTCCCTTCTCCACACCCACTACACTGTCCCTCCTCCACACCCACTACACTGTCCCTCCTCCACACCCACTACACTGTCCCTCCTCCACACCCACTACACTGTCCCTTCTCCACACCCACTACACTGTCCCTCCTCCACACCCACTACACTGTCCCTTCTCCACACCCACTACACTGTCCCTCCTCCACACCCACTACACTGTCCCTTCTCCACACCCACTACACTGTCCCTCCTCCACACCCACTACACTGTCCCTTCTCCACACCCACTACACTGTCCCTCCTCCACACCCACTACACTGTCCCTCCTCCACACCCACTACACTGTCCCTCCTCCACACCCACTACACTGTCCCTTCTCCACACCCACTACACTGTCCCTCCTCCACACCCACTACACTGTCCCTTCTCCACACCCACTACACTGTCCCTCCTCCACACCCACTACACTGTCCCTTCTCCACACCCACTACACTGTCCCTTCTCCACACCCACTACACTGTCCCTTCTCCACACCCACTACACTGTCCCTCCTCCACACCCACTACACTGTCCCTTCTCCACACCCACTACACTGTCCCTTCTCCACACCCACTACACTGTCCCTCCTCCACACCCACTACACTGTCCCTCCTCCACACCCACTACACTGTCCCTCCTCCACACCCACTACACTGTCCCTTCTCCACACCCACTACACTGTCCCTCCTCCACACCCACTACACTGTCCCTTCTCCACACCCACTACACTGTCCCTCCTCCACACCCACTACACTGTCCCTTCTCCACACCCACTACACTGTCCCTTCTCCACACCCACTACACTGTCCCTTCTCCACACCCACTACACTGTCCCTCCTCCACACCCACTACACTGTCCCTTCTCCACACCCACTACACTGTCCCTTCTCCACACCCACTACACTGTCCCTTCTCCACACCCACTACACTGTCCCTTCTCCACACCCACTACACTGTCCCTTCTCCACACCCACTACACTGTCCCTCCTCCACACCCACTACACTGTCCCTTCTCCACACCCACTACACTGTCCCTTCTCCACACCCACTACACTGTCCCTTCTCCACACCCACTACACTGTCCCTTCTCCACACCCACTACACTGTCCCTCCTCCACACCCACTACACTGTCCCTTCTCCACACCCACTACACTGTCCCTCCTCCACACCCACTACACTGTCCCTTCTCCACACCCACTACACTGTCCCTTTTAGGTGAGGGTTGATTCTTCTAGGGGGTCGGTAAAGGGTGTTGATGGGGGAGGGAAATGTTATCATTGTGTACGGCTCCCAGCGCTCTTCCCCAGCCTGGCTATAATTATTCTGAGTTGCGTCTAAAGAGTAAGATCCACACACACACACACACACACACACACAGGGCCCTTTATTATGATAGATATTATATACTGAGTATCTCTTTTTTGTGACTCTTGACTGCAGGTAACACAACCACACGGGTCGTCAGGTGAGAACACATCCTGCTCACCAGTCACTCCCACACACACAACGACTCTTCCACTGATCTGGGGGAATGTGTGTTGGCCAGCGGTGAGAGAGCCTATGTAATGGTGGATGAGAGGGAAATATTACGGACGAAACGGGGAAAAATATTACTCTTGCCCAAATTAACGGGAAATAAGATGGTCAATAAATCAGTCAACACCCCCCAAAAAATCGCCAGGTGTTCCCGTCCACTTACTGATGATATGCTTATGGGTGTTTAAGGAAATGAAGGTTCACCCGCCCTCTGTCGGCTGTAGGGGTGAACTAGCCACCACAACACTACCACGCCCTAGCTGTTAACTTATGACTTGTGGATCTTTGAAAGCTGCATTGACCTGTGTACAGAGTCTCAGATATTCTGTCCATAATTTAGTTAAGGTGCGGTCTCAGTGTATATCTGGATGCCATCTTGGTGAATTAGATTAACTGGATCTAATTTATCTTTTTCTTCCCTATCGTGTTTAGGTAAATATTCAACCCATACCTACACTAATACCTCTACCCACACCACCCACGCCTACAACACATACCTCCCCCAACTACCTCCAGCCACACCACTACTTCCTTCCACGCTACCCACACCTACACTAACACCTCTACCCACACACCCACACTACCCACACCACCCACGCCTACACCCTACCTCCACCCACAACACTACTTCCACCCACACCACTACCCACATCACCCACACCACTACCACCACCCACACCACTACCACCACCCATACCACTACAACCACCCACACCATTACCACCACCCACACCACTACCACCACCACCACCACCCACACCACTACCTCCACCCACACCACTACCACCACCCACACCACTACCACCACCCATACCACTACTCTAAAATTCCAAGGTAATTTTGCCCAGGTGCCAAAGTCATGCCTCAGTGTCAGGTGTAAACAAGTTGCTCCCTCAACAAGTGTGCAGATTGTGCAAAGTGTGTGGTGGTGATGAGGCTACAGGGGTGTGTGGTGGTGATGGGGCTACAGGGGTGTGTGGTGGTGATGAGGCTACAGGGGTGTGTGGTGGTGAGGCTACAGGGGTGTGTGGTGGTGGTGAGGCTACAGGGGTGTGTGGTGGTGATGAGGCTACAGGGGTGTGTGGTGGTGATGGGGCTACAGGGGTGTGTGGTGGTGAGGCTACAGGGGTGTGTGGTGGTGATGGGACTACAGGGGTGTGTGGTGGTGATGAGGCTACAGGGGTGTGTGGTGGTGATGAGGCTACAGGGGTGTGTGGTGGTGATGGGGCTACAGGGGTGTGTGGTGGTGAGGCTACAGGAGTGTGTGGTGGTGATGGGACTACAGGGGTGTGTGGTGGTGATGAGGCTACAGGGGTGTGTGGTGGTGATGAGGCTACAGGGGTGTGTGGTGGTGGTGAGGCTACAGGAGTGTGTGGTGGTGAGGCTACAGGGGTGTGTGGTGGTGAGGCTACAGGAGTGTGTGGTGGTGATGAGGCTACAGGGGTGTGTGGTGGTGGTGAGGCTATAGGAGTGTGTGGTGGTGATGAGGCTACAGGGGTGTGTGGTGGTGGTGAGGCTACAGGAGTGTGTGGTGGTGATGAGGCTACAGGAGTGTGTGGTGGTGAGGCTACAGGAGGGTGTGGTGGTGAGGGTACAGGAGTGTGTGGTGGTGGTGAGGCTATAGGAGTGTGTGGTGGTGATGAGGCTACAGGGGTGTGTGGTGGTGGTGAGGCTACAGGAGTGTGTGGTGGTGATGAGGCTACAGGAGTGTGTGGTGGTGATGGGGCTACAGGAGTGTGTGGTGGTGATGAGGCTACAGGAGTGTGTGGTGGTGATGAGGCTACAGGAGTGTGTGGTGGTGATGGGGCTACAGGAGTGTGTGGTGGTGAGGCTACAGGAGTGTGTGGTGGTGATGAGGCTACAGGAGTGTGTGGTGGTGAGGCTACAGGAGTGTGTGGTGGTGATGAGGCTACAGGAGTGTGTGGTGGTGATGAGGCTACAGGAGTGTGTGGTGGTGATGAGGCTACAGGGGTGTGTGGTGGTGATGAGGCTACAGGAGTGTGTGGTGGTGAGGCTACAGGAGTGTGTGGTGGTGGTGAGGCTACAGGAGTGTGTGGTGGTGATGAGGCTACAGGAGTGTGTGGTGGTGAGGCTACAGGAGTGTGTGGTGGTGGTGAGGCTACAGGAGTGTGTGGTGGTGATGAGGCTACAGGAGTGTGTGGTGGTGAGGCTACAGGGGTGTGTGGTGGTGATGAGGCTACAGGAGTGCGTGGTGGTGATGAGGCTACAGGAGTGTGTGGTGGTGAGGCTACAGGAGTGTGTGGTGGTGAGGCTACAGGAGTGCGTGGTGGTGAGGCTACAGGAGTGTGTGGTGGTGATGAGGCTACAGGAGTGTGTGGTGGTGATGAGGCTACAGGAGTGTGTGGTGGTGATGAGGCTACAGGAGTGTGTAGTGGTGAGGCTACAGGAGTGTGTGGTGGTGATGAGGCTACAGGAGTGTGTGGTGGTGATGAGGCTACAGGAGTGTGTGGTGGTGATGGGGCTACAGGAGTGTGTGGTGGTGAGGCTACAGGAGTGTGTGGTGGTGATGAGGCTACAGGAGTGTGTGGTGGTGAGGCTACAGGAGTGTGTGGTGGTGATGAGGCTACAGGAGTGTGTGGTGGTGATGAGGCTACAGGGGTGTGTGGTGGTGATGAGGCTACAGGAGTGTGTGGTGATGTGGCTACAAGAGTGTGTGGTGGTGAGGCTACAGGGGTGTGTGGTGGTGATGAGGCTACAGGAGTGTGTGGTGATGTGGCTACAGGAGTGTGTGGTGGTGAGGCTACAGGAGTGTGTGGTGGTGATGAGGCTACAGGGGTGTGTGGTGGTGGTGAGGCTACAGGAGTGTGTGGTGATGTGGCTACAGGAGTGTGTGGTGGTGAGGCTACAGGGGTGTGTGGTGGTGATGAGGCTACAGGGGTGTGTGGTGGTGAGGCTACAGGGGTGTGTGGTGGTGATGAGGCTACAGGGGTGTGTGGTGGTGAGGCTACAGGGGTGTGTGGTGGTGATGAGGCTACAGGGGTGTGTGGTGGTGAGGCTACAGGGGTGTGGTGGTGGTGAGGCTACAGGGGTGTGTGGTGGTGATGAGGCTACAGGGGTGTGTGGTGGTGATGAGGCTACAGGAGTGTGTGGTGGTGGTGAGGCTACAGGAGTGTGTGGTGGTGATGAGGCTACAGGAGTGTGTGGTGATGAGGCTACAGGAATGTGTGGTGGTGAGGCTACAGGAGTGTGTGGTGGTGATGAGGCTACAGGGGTGTGTGGTGGTGATGAGGCTACAGGAGTGTGTGGTGGTGATGGGGCTACATGAGTGTGTGGTGATGAGGCTACAGGAATGTGTGGTGGTGAGGCTACAGGAGTGTGTGGTGGTGATGAGGCTACAGGGGTGTGTGGTGGTGATGAGGCTACAGGGGTGTGTGGTGGTGATGAGGCTACAGGAGTGTGTGGTGGTGAGGCTACAGGAGTGTGTGGTGTTCGTCTACATAACACTACATGGTCAATGGTTCTTCTTTGTTTTAACACATAAGAGGCGGGCAGCTGTGTATAGTATATATGAATTGGTTATTTATTTACTTATTCATTTCTTCATTCATTCACTCCGAGAAAAACTCACTCTCACTCACTCACTCAGGAGAAAAACTCACTCTCATTCACTCACTCCGAGAAAAAACTCACTCTCACTCACTCACTCAGGAGAAAAAAATCATTCTCACTCGCTAACTCAGAGAAAAAAACTCATTATCACTCACTCACTCAGAGAAAATCTCACTCTCACTCACCCACTCACTCACTGACTTAGAACAATAATGTATCCTTCACTACGAGAGCGCCAGGCTGTACTCTAGTCCATCAGTACACGCGTCTCCTCTACTCCTTCCTTCCCATAAACCACCATTAATGTCTTAGTGTTTTATCGAAACTAATGACACGAACACCTTCTATTTTTTACAATTACCTGTGACAAATATGACACTTGGTCTACCTAGGGGGAGGGGGGCGGGGCTGGAGGGGGCAGGGGGAGGTGTAGAAGGGGGCAGGAGGGAGGTGTAGAAGGGGCCGGGGCAGAGTGGGGCAGGGGATTTGAGGCGACAGGAGGAGACGGTACAGAGGGGCGCGAGACAGCAGGGAGGGGGAGCAGGAGGGAAGGTGCAGAGGGGGGCTGGGGGGGCTTGGGGGGGGGGCTGTAGGGCTTGGGGGTGGAGACATAAGACATTTAATACGTGTTCCATCACAATGTTTTAAATTTAGAAATGATTTATTCTTGTAAGTCAATTCCTTTTATTTTTTATTCTAATTATATATTCATTTAAAATAATTAATTATTTTTTTTAATTGCATTACAATTTGACTAAGAATATCCGCCTTATAATTATTTATATCTATCAATTACTGTTTTATCTTTCTGTTATGTTAATTTTTTTTCAGAGTTTCACTAACGCTAAAATTAAAGCAAGAAAATAAATAAATGAATAAATAAAGAAATAAATAAATAAAGAAAGAAAGAAAAAAAGAAAGAAAATAATTATCGTAAATATAAAATTATGACATTATTCCAGCGATATAATTTTTCCTTGGATAATTTAATAAAGAAATTTTCATTTTCATTTTCCCTCCTCCCAACTTTTTCCCTGGCAGCCATAGAGTTGTCCTGGTGTGCTCTTATCACTCCCACTGTTTCCTTAATACCACTTGGTTGTCCTGGCCGAATTTTCCACTTATCTACTGGTATATTAGGTCATTTTCCTGGTGGTTGGTTGTCGTGGTCCTCCCCCTAGGTCCTCCTCCTGGTATTTCCCCCCTGGTCCTCCCCCTAGGTCCACCTCCTGGTATTTCCCCCCTGGTTCTCCCCCTTAGACCTTCCCCTGGTTCTCCCCCCTGGTCCTCCGCCCTGTTCCTGTCCCCTGGTTCTCCCCCCTGGTTCCCCTCCTTGGTCCTCCCCCTAGGTCCTCCCCCCTGGTCCTCCCCCTGGTCCTCCCCTCTGGTCCTCCCCCTTGGTTCCCCCCCTGGTCCTCCCCCTGTTCCTCCCCCCTGGACCTCCCCCCTGGACCTCCCCCTGGTCCTCCCCCTGGTCCTGCCCTCTGGTCCTCCCCCCTGGTCATCCCCCCGTTCCCCCCCTGGTCCTCCCCCTGGTCCTGCCCTCTGGTCCTCCCCCCTGGTCATCCCCCCGTTCCCCCCCTGGTCCTCCCCCTGTTCCTCCCCCCTGGACCTCGCCCTGGTCCTCCCCCTGGTCCTGCCCTCTGGTCCTCCCCCCTGGTCATCCCCCTGTTCCTCCCCCTGGTCCTCCGCCCTGTTCCTGTCCCCTGGTTCTCCCCCCTGGTTCCCCTCCTTGGTCCTCCCCCTAGGTCCTCCCCCCTGGTCCTCCCCCTGGTCCTCCCCTCTGGTCCTCCCCCTTGGTTCCCCCCCTGGTCCTCCCCCTGTTCCTCCCCCCTGGTCCTCCCCCTGTTCCTCCCCCTGGTCCTCCCCCCTGGTCCTTCCCCCTGGTTCCCCCCCCCCTCGTCCTCCCCCCTGGTTCCCCCCTAGTCCTCCCCTGGTCCTCCCCCCGTTCCCCCCCTGGCCCTCCCCCTGGTCCTCCTCCCTGGTCCTCCCCCGGGTCCTCCCCCCTCGTTCCCCCCCTGGTCCTCCCCCTGGTCCTCCCCCTGGTCCGCCCCCTGGTCCGCCCCCCCCGTCCCCCCCCCGGGTCCTCCCCCTGGTCCTCCCCCCTGGTCCTCCCCCTGGTCCTCCCCCTGGTCCTCCCCTCTGGTCCTCCCCCTTGGTTCCCCCCCTGGTCCTCCCCCTGGTCCTCCCCCTGGTCCTTCCCCCTGGTCTTCTCCCTGGTCCTCCCCCCTGGTCCTCTCCCTGGTCCTCCCCCCTGGTCCTCTCCCTGGTCCTCCCCCTGGTCCTCCCCCCTAATCCTCCCCTGGTCCTCTCCCTGGTCCTCCCCCCTAGTCCTCCCCTGGTCCTCCCCCCTGGTCCTCTCCCTGGTCCTCCCCCCTGGTCCTCCCCCCTGGTCCTCTCCCTGGTCCTCCCCCCTGGTCCTCCCCCTGGTCCTCTCCCTGGTCCTCCCCCCAGGTCCTCTCCCTGGTCCTCTCCCTGGTCCTCTCCCTGGTCCTCCCCCTGGTCCTCCCCCCTGGTCCTCCCCCCTGGTCCTCCCCCTGGTCCTCCCCCTGGTCCTCCCCCCTGGTCCTCTCCCTGGTCCTCCCCCCTGGTCCTCTCCCTGGTCCTCCCCCCTTGTCCTCTCCCTGGTCCTCCCCCCTGGTCCTCTCCCTGGTCCTCCCCCCTGGTCCTCCCCCTGGTCCTCTACCTGGTCCTCCCCCCTGGTCCTCCCCCCTGGTCCTCCCCCTGGTCCTCTCCCTGGTCCTCCCCCCTGGTCCTCTCCCTGGTCCTCCCCCCTGGTCCTCTCCCTGGTCCTCTCCCTGGTCCTCTCCCTGGTCCTCCCCCCTGGTCCTCCCCCCTGGTCCTCTCCCTGGTCCTCCCCCCTGGTTCCCCCCTAGTCCTCTCCCTGGTCCTCCCCCCTGGTCCTCCCCCTGGTCCTCTCCCTGGTCCTCCCCCCAGGTCCTCTCCCTGGTCCTCCCCCCTGGTCCTCCCCCTGTTCCTCCCCCTCGTCCTCCCCCTGGTCCTCCCCCTGTTCCTCCCCCCTGCTTCTCCCCCCTGGTTCCCTTCCCTGGTCCTCCCCCTGGTGCTTCCGCCCTGGTCCTCCCCCTGGTCCTCCTCCCTGGTTCCCCCCCCCCTGGTTCACCCCCATGGTGCTTCCCCCCCTGGTCCTCCCACTGGTCCTCCCACTGGTCTTCCCCCCTGGTCTTCTCCCCTGGTCCTCCCCCCTGGTCCTCCCACTGGTCCTCCCACTGGTCTTCCCCCCTGGTCCTCCCCCCTAGTCCTCCCCCCTGGTCCTCCCACTGGTCCTCCCACTGGTCTTCCCCCCTGGTCTTCCCCCCTGGTCCTCCCCCCTGGTCCTCCCACTGGTCTTCCCCCCTGGTACTCCCCCTGGTCCTCCCCCTCGTCTTAGTTATGGCCACAATCCACTTAGTCGTCTTTACCGTTTCTAATGAGGTTACGGGTAATTATCTGCCCTCCACTCCTCACTCCCCTTACCTACCTCCCTCCACCCCTCACTCCCCTTACCTACCTCCCTCCACTCCCCTTACCTACCCCCCTCCACTCCTCACTCCCCTTACCTACCCCCCTCCACTCCTCACCCCCTCCTTCCCCCCTCCACCTGCCCTCCTTCCCTCTCTCCACTCCTCACCCCCCTTCCCCCCTCCACCTGCCCTGCACTCCTCACCCCCTCCTTCCCCCCTCCACCTGCCCTCCTTCCCTCTCTCCACTCCTCACCCCCCTTCCCCCCTCCACCTGCCCTCCTTCCCTCTCTCCACTCCTCACCCCCCTTCCCCCCTCCACCTGCCCTGCACTCCTCACCCCCTCCTTCCCCCCCTTCACCTGCCCTCCACTCCTCACCCCCTCCACCTGCCATCCTTCCCCCCTCCACCTGCCCCCCTTCCCCCCTCCACCTGCCCTCCTTCCCCCTCCACCTGCCCTGCACTCCTCACCCCCTCCTTCCCCCCCTTTACCTGCCCTCCACTCCTCACCCCCTCCTTCCCCCCTCCACCTGCCATCCTTCCCCCCTCCACCTGCCCCCCTTCCCCCCTCCACCTGCCCTCCTTCCCCCCTCCACCTGCCCTCCTTCCCCCACTTCACCTGCCCTCCACTCCTCACCCCCTCCGTCCCCCCTCCACCGGCCCCCCTTCCACCCCTCCACCTGCCCTCCACTCCTCATCCCCCCTCCACCCCCCTACTTCCTTCCCTCCACCTGCCTTCCTTCCCCCTCCACCTGCCCTCCACTCCTCACCCCCTCCACCTGCCCTCCTTCCCACCCTCCACCTGCCCTCCACTCCTCACCCCCCTCCACCCCCTCCTTCCCCCCTCCACCTGCCCTCCTTCCCCCCTCTACCTGCTCTCCACTCCTCACCCCCCTCCACCTGCCCTCCACTCCTCACCCCCCTCCACCTGCCCTCCACTCCTCACCCCCTCCACTCCTCACCCCCCTCCACCTGCCCTCCACTCCTCACCCCCTCCACTCCTCACCCCCCTCCACCTGCCCTACTTCCCACCCTCCACCTGCCCTCCACTCCTCACCCCCCTCCACCTGCACTCCTTCCCACCCTCCACCTGCCCTCCACTCCTCACCCCCCTCCACCCCTTCCTTCCCCCCTCCACCTGCCCTCCTTCCCCCCTCCACCTGCCCTCCTTCCCCCCCCCCTCCACCAGCCCCCCTTCCCCCCCTCCACCAGCCCCCCTTCCCCCCTCCACCTGCCCCCCTTCACCTGCCCCCCTTCCCCCCCTCCACCAGCCCCCCTTCCCCCGTCCACCTGCCCCCCTTCCCTGCACCTTCTTTGTATCTATATTTATCACATCATTTTATAGTAGGAAATTTTTTATTGGGAAAACAGTGTCATGTGGCTACTCTCTCTCTCTCTCTCTCTCTCTCTCTCTCTCTCTCTCTCTCTCTCTCTCTCTCTCTCTCACACACTATGACATGTAACTATCATCAGGTACAGTACTCCGACATATAGTTTGTGTATGTGTTGACAAGTCTGCTTTTCCTGTCAAATATCTAATAAAATAACAAACATTGACAACCTCCATCATCTGACCAGAATTAAAAGTTGTTTTTACAAATTCAAACCTGTCAACAAAACCTTGTGTACTGGTCATAGTCGAGTCATTGTCGTAGTGTTTACCCAATGTGCACCATACTGGAAGCTTCCCACAGGAATAACTACAGAAGTGGAACCCCCCTATCTACCCTTCCCTTTACCCCCCTCTCTACCCTTCCCTTTACCCCCCTCTCTACCCTTCCCTTTACCCCCCTCTCTACCCTTCCCTTTACACCCCCTCTCTACCCTTCCCTTTACCCCCCCTCTCTACCCTTCCCTTTACCCCCCTCTCTACCCTTCCCTTTACCCCCTCTCTACCCTTCCCTTTACTCCCCCCTCTCTACCCCTCCCATTACCCCCCCCCCCACCAGAGAGACACACGGGCCGATTTCTCAAGGGATCATAAGTTAAATTTCTCTGTACATTCTTCCTTCAGATCCTCAGATGTACAAAGAACGAATTCACAAAGGTTCGTAAGTGATCGTGTTAGTAGTTTTTAAATGAAGAGAGAGAGAGAGAGAGAGCGAGAGAGTGGCATAATCACCCCAAAAGTAAGACCACCCTCACCACCAGCAGTGTTCCTCACCATCACCACCATCACCACCCTACACCACCCTACACCACCATCACCACCGCGTTACTGTGCTAACTTGGTGGTAATCACAGTAAACACACTCCCACTGAACGGTTCATTACGAGCCACGCTATGCCAGGAATGTGTGCCAGTAACAACACACACTCACGGTTCATCTGAGTCTTGTTTTATTCTGGCTTTTAATCAACAACATGTATACACCTCCACACACACACACACACACCCCACACACCCCCCACACACACACCCCACACTCACACACACCTCCACACACACACACACACACACACACACCCCACACACACACCCCACACCCCCCCCCCACACACACACCCCACACTCACACACACACACACACACCCGAACCAACACAAAGAAAGCCATCATAGGAAATCAAGATAACATAATAAAGAAAAGATGTTAAACTGTTACATTATTATACAAGTTGAATATGAGCTGCGTTTGTGGCTCTGCTGACGTAAAACTGGTGTTGTGTTGTGTTGTGGTGTTGTTGTTGTTGTGACGTAAAACTGGTGTAGTGTTGTGTTGTGTTGTGTTGTGTTGTGTCGTGTCGTGTCGTGTTGTGTTGTGGTGTGTCGTGGTGTTGTTGTTGTTGTTGTGTTGTGTTGTGGTGTGGTGTGGTGTGGTGTTGTTGTTGTTGTGTTGTGTTGTGGTGTGGTGTTGTTGTTGTTGTGTTGTGTTGTGGTGTGGTGTTGTTGTTGTTGTGTTGTGTTGAGTTGTGTTGTGTTGTGGTGTTGTTGTTGTTGTGTTGTGTTGTGTTGTGGTGTGGTGTGGTGTTGTTGTTGTTGTTGTTGTGTTGTGTTGTGGTGTGGTGTTGTTGTTGTTGTGTTGTGTTGAGTTGTGTTGTGTTGGTGTGTCGTGTTGAGTTGTGTTGTGCCGTGCCATGTCGTGATGTGTTGTGATGCGACGTGTTGTGTTGTATTGCGACGTGTTGTGTTGTATTGCGACGTGTTGTGTTGTATTGCATAACATAATGAACGTTTCTAATAATCCTTACGTATCCTTTTCTTCAGAGAGAGAGAGAGAGAGAGAGAGAGAGAGAGAGAGAGAGAGAGAGAGAGAGAGAGAGAGAGAGAGAATTAGGTTTGTTTTGTAACTCGGAAAGAATATTTATAATCACCTGGTGTACATTATAGTGAAACCTCCATTTAACAGACTACATAAATATGAAACTCCGTTATATCGAGAGTCCGGTAGATATGATACTCCCATCTACCGGATAAGACGGACACAGAATTCCGTTATATGGAGGTTTAACTGTATTGCGTTTTGTATACTCATATAACGACCACAAATTCAACACAACATTTACATTCATTCGCTTTACAATACAGTAATTTACCCCAACGAGTCTTATATATATACTCGAGGCTGAATCATTAAAAATCCAACAATTATTCACGTTCTTTTAGTTTTAACTGCACATAAATTATCCCCCCCAAAATATCCAACCTTGCAAAAATTCCCCTCCAAAAAAAAATTCAGAGTTGTAGAAATTTTATAAAAAAAATCCAGTCTTGCAAAAATTATCCAAATTGATATCCAGTCATTTTTCAGTAATGTTCTGCCATCAAAACAGGACGATAGTGTACTGGGAAACCTCCGTCTAACAAGCTATAAAGATATTAAAATCCGTTATATCGAGGGTCCGTTAGAGAAGTCCGTTATATGGAGGTTTCACAGTATGGTAATCCCCGGTGATGAAATAAATTTTAAAGAGATTATATTTTTTTGACACTGGCATCAATAAGGGACTGATGCTCAAGGTCACGATCAAACCAAATAATGACGCTTACCTAAAAAAAAAAAGAAATGACCAGGCGTCTTTGTATACAGAGTTAAAACCTTCTGATACGATCTAGTGAATAAACACAATACTCTATTAGCCACGAACAGTATCCTGGAGTCATTAACTTAGGCTTGTTTAGTTTATTATTATTAATATTATTTATTTATTTTTTACGGGGATGAGCCCACCTGGGCACCTGGCCTCTGACCCACATCCGCGCCTGGGGGGCGAAAATATAATAATAATAATAATAATAATAATAATAATAATAATAATAATAATAATAATAATAATAATAATAATAATAAACCCTAAATATATACAAAAAAGAAAAAAAAGATCAATAAAGTGAGAAACAATATATGTATGTTGTGTTGTCAATAGTAAGAGAAACAATTGAGACCCTGCAATTGTGTGTAAATGAGGCAGAAAGTCAGATCAGCAACCTGGGACTTGGTCACAATTTTCGTGATGCCATATAGCAGCAGGGTCTACCATTAGACAACACATTATGCTTCCAATATCTTCCCAGGCGGTAGGTTAGGTTAGGTTAGGTTAAGAATATTCCAAAATAAAGATGAAATACTTGAGCGAAATTTTCGGGAGGTGGAATAATACTTAGACCACTGTAGCCCAATGACGTCACCTCTAAATACTGTCGTTGTACTCATGGGGAGAGTTCACTGTATTTAAAGCCTTAATGCACTGTACCATTGTCCATACGAGTGTAACATCACTGTACCACTGTCCATACTAGTGTAACATCACTGTACCACCGTCCATACTGGTGTAACATCACTGTACCACCGTCCATACTGGTGTAACATCACTGTACCACCGTCCATACTGGTGTAACATCACTGTACCACCGTTCATACTAGTGTAACATCACTGTACCACCGTCCATACTAGTGTAACATCACTGTACCACCGTCCATATAGTGTAACATCACTGTACCACGGTCCATACTGGTGTAACATCACTGTACCACCGTCCAACAGTGTACATCACGTACCACGTCCATAGGTAACATCACTGTACCACCGTCCATACTAGTGTAACATCACTGTACCACGTCCATACTAGTGTAACATCACTGTACCACCGTCCATACTAGTGTAACATCACTGTACCACCGTCCATACTAGTGTAACATCACTGTACCACCGTCCATACTAGTGTAACATCACTGTACCACCGTCCATACTAGTGTAACATCACTGTACCACCGTCCATACTAGTGTAACATCACTGTACCACCGTCCATACTGGTGTAACATCACTGTACCACCGTCCATACTGGTGTAACATCACTGTACCACCGTCCATACTAGTGTAACATCACTGTACCACCGTCCATACTAGTGTAACATCACTGTACCACCGTCCATACTAGTGTAACATCACTGTACCACCGTCCATATAGTGTAACATCACTGTACCACCGTCCATACTGGTGTAACATCACTGTACCACCGTCCATACTGGTGTAACATCACTGTACCACCGTCCATACTAGTGTAACATCACTGTACCACCGTCCATACTAGTGTAACATCACTGTACCACCGTCCATACTAGTGTAACATCACTGTACCACCGTCCATACTAGTGTAACATCACTGTACCACCGTCCATACTGGTGTAACATCACTGTACCACCGTCCATACTAGTGTAACATCACTGTACCACCGTCCATACTGGTGTAACATCACTGTACCACCGTCCATACTAGTGTAACATCACTGTACCACCGTCCATACTAGTGTAACATCACTGTACCACCGTCCATACTGGTGTAACATCACTGTACCACCGTCCATACTAGTGTAACATGACTGTACCACCGTCCATACTGGTGTAACATCACTGTACCACCGTCCATACTGGTGTAACATCACTGTACCACCTTCCATACTAGTGTAACATCACTGTACCACCGTCCATACTGGTGTAACATCACTGTACCACCGTCCATACTAGTGTAACATCACTGTACCACCGTCCATACTGGTGTAACATCACTGTACCACCGTCCATACTAGTGTAACATCACTGTACCACCGTCCATAATAGTGTAACATCACTGTACCACCGTCCATACTAGTGTAACATCACTGTACCACCGTCCATACTGGTGTAACATCACTGTACCACCGTCCATACTGGTGTAACATCACTGTACCACCGTCCATACTAGTGTAACATCACTGTACCACCGTCCATACTGGTATAACATCACTGTACCACCATCCATACTGGTGTAACATCACTGTACCACCGTCCATACTGGTGTAACATCACTGTACCACCGTCCATAATAGTATGACATCACTGTACCACCGTCCATACTGGTGTAACATCACTGTACCACCGTCCATAATAGTATAACATCACTGTACCACCGTCCATACTAGTGTAACATCACTGTACTACCGTCCATACTAGTGTAACATCACTGTACCACCGTCCATAATAGTATGACATCACTGTACCACCGTCCATACTAGTGTAACATCACTGTACCACCGTCCATACTGGTGTAACATCACTGTACCACCGTCCATACTGGTGTAACATCACTGTACCACCGTCCATACTAGTGTAACATCACTGTACCACCGCCCATGCTAGTGTAACATCACTGTACCACCGTGCATACTGGTGTAACATCACTGTACCACCGTCCATACTAGTGTAACATCACTGTACCACCGTCCATACTGGTGTAACATCACTGTACCACCGTCCATACTGGTGTAACATCACTGTACCACCGTCCATACTAGTGTAACATCACTGTACCACCGTCCATACTGGTGTAACATCACTGTACCACAGTCCATACTGGTGCAACATCACTGTACCACCGTCCATACTAGTGTAACATCACTGTACCACCGTCCATACTGGTGTAACATCACTGTACCACCGTCCATACTAGTGTAACATCACTGTACCACCGTCCATACTGGTGTAACATCACTGTACCACCGTCCATACTGGTGTAACATCACTGTACCACCGTCCATACTAGTGTAACATCACTGTACCACCGTCCATACTGGTGTAACATCACTGTACCACAGTCCATACTGGTGTAACATCACTGTACCACCGTCCATACTAGTGTAACATCACTGTACCACCGTCCATACTGGTGTAACATCACTGTACCACCGTCCATACTAGTGTAACATCACTGTACCACCGTCCATACTGGTGTAACATCACTGTACCACCGTCCATACTGGTGTAACATCACTGTACCACCGTCCATAATAGTGTAACATCACTGTGCCACCGTCCATACTAGTGTAACATCAGTAACATCACTGTACCACCGTCCATGCTAGTGTAACATTACTGTACCACCGTCCATACTGGTGTAACATCACTGTACCACAGTCCATACTAAATATAACATCACTGTACCACCGTCCATACTGGTGTAACATCACTGTACCACCGTCCATACTGGTGTAACATCACTGTACCACAGTCCATACTAAATGTAACATCACTGTACCACCGTCCATACTAGTGTAACATCACTGTACCACCGTCCATATAGTGTAACATCACTGTACCACCGTCCATACTAGTGTAACATCACTGTACCACCGTCCATACTAGTGTAACATCACTGTACCACCGTCCATACTAGTGTAACATCACTGTACCACCGTCCATACTGGTGTAACATCACTGTACCACCGTCCATACTGGTGTAACATCACTGTACCACCGTCCATACTAGTGTAACATCACTGTACCACCGCCCATACTAGTGTAACATCACTGTACCACCGTCCATACTGGTGTAACATCACTGTACCACCGTCCATACTAGTGTAACATCACTGTACCACCGTCCATACTGGTGTAACATCACTGTACCACCGTCCATACTAGTGTAACATCACTGTACCACCGCCCATACTAGTGTAACATCACTGTACCACCGTCCATACTAGTGTAACATCACTGTACCACCGTCCATACTGGTGTAACATCACTGTACCACCGTCCATACTAGTGTAACATCACTGTACCACCGTCCATACTGGTGTAACATCACTGTACCACCGTCCATACTGGTGTAACATCACTGTACCACCGTCCATACTAGTGTAACATCACTGTACCACCGTCCATACTGGTGTAACATCACTGTACCACCGTCCATACTAGTGTAACATCACTGTACCACCGCCCATACTAGTGTAACATCACTGTACCACCGTCCATACTAGTGTAACATCACTGTACCACCGTCCATAATAGTGTAACATCACTGTACCACCGTCCATACTAGTGTAACATCACTGTACCACCGTCCATACTAGTGTAACATCACTGTACCACCGTCCATAATAGTGTAACATCACTGTACCACCGTCCATGCTAGTGTAATCACTATAAAATCGCCACCACGTGATGTTGCTACAGCACCGCCCACACTTATGACGTCATTGCAACTCTGCCCACACGCATGACGTCAACCAATGAGAGCGGTCCTGGCTGGGCATCAACGAATACGCTTGACATCTGTTAAATATGGAGTATAGCGGGGGGGGGGGGGGGGTGGCTCTATGTTAATTTACCCCAGTGTAATGAATAACAAACCAATAAAAGGAAATAAAAAAACAGGAAGAAGATTTATTCGATTGATAAATATTCCTGGACTCTGGACGTGTAAAATGGCTTCTAAATAAACAGAACTTCAAAATGGAGGCAGAATTACTCCATGACTGTCGCATACAAAGACGTTTTCTTAATAACACTTTATTTTTGAGTGATAAAACTAGGGAGGTGACTCAAGGGCTCAAGCTTAAGCCGTTGTCCTCAAAAGGTTACAGCTTAAAACCTCGTCCTCAGAGGGTTAAGGCTTAAACCATCGTAATCAATGAGTTAAAGCTTAAACCATCGTCCTCAAAAGGTTACAGCTTAAAACATCGTCCTCAAAGGGTTACAGCTTAAACCTTCGTCTACAAAGGGCCAAAGCTTAAACCTCCGTCCTCTAAGGGTCAAAGCTTAAGCCATCGTCCTCAAAAGGTTACAGCTTAAATCATCGTACTCAAAGGGTCAAAGCTTAAACCATCGTCCTCAAAAGGTTACAGCTTAAACCATCGTCCTCAAAGGGGGTACAGCTTAAAACATCGTCCTCAATGGGTCAAAGCTTAAACCATCGTCCTCAAAGGGGGTACAGCTTAAACCATCGTCCTCAAAAGGTTAATCTTGTTAAAGAATAATATTTCACAAAGAGAATCTTGGTGAATCCGAAGTCAGGCGGGCTGGGTGGTGTGGGTGGTGTGGGTAGCGCTGTGGGTGGATGGGGGTAAGGGTGGGTAACAGCTGGAGTGGGTGGGTGCGTGGGTGGAATGGGGTGGTGGTGTGGGGTGGTGAGAAGGGTGTGGGGGTGGTGAGGGCGGTTGTCGGGGTGGTGAGGGCGGTGTGGGTGGTGTGACGTGTGGGCGGGGGATCGTTTACGTGTGGGCGGGGGATCGTTTACGTGTGGGCGGGTGGCATAGAGAAGCAGTACCAACAGTAGAAAGGAGGGAGGGGGGGGGGTGGTGGGAGGGGGTGTTTATGAGTGGGGGTTGTACAGGAGGGGGAGGAAGAGAGGAGGAGAAGAAGAAGGATCGAGAGGACCAAGAGAAAGAGGAGAAGAATTGGGAAGATCGGAAGAAGAAGGAGGAATTAAAATAACAGGAGGAAAATGAGGAAGAAGAAAGAAAAAGAGAATGAAGACGAAGACGAATTGAATGAGGAGGAACAAGAGAGGAAAAGTATGATAATGATGATGTGGAGGAGGAGGAACAGTAGCAGTAGGAGGAGGAGGAGGAGGAGGAGGAGGGGGAACAGTAGGAGCAGTAGGAGTAGTAGGAGGAGTGGCAGGAAGGGAGGCGTGGACGCGCAGGTGGTGTCGGGTATAAGAGCGGGGTGAGGGCGGGCTGGATCACACACTCTCCAGCAGCAACAGGTGAGGCCTAGCATCCACTCAGCTCACTGCACCACACCCACCTTCGCCACTCCTCGTCACCACACGCTCATCCTCGCCTCAGACATGGTGAGTACCCACAGAGACTCTCACTGCTGCAACAATACCACAGCTAAACCAACTCTCCCTTATCCCGAGAGCACACAACACGAACCTAACCTAACCAAGGGTAATTTGGGGTTAGGTTTGAATTGGATTATGTGGTTTAGTGTTTCTGTTCGTGGTATTCTTTTAACAGTGACTTATTTACTATCCCCTTCCTCATGATGCTACCGTTTAGCCTAAAGAGGGTATTGCTTGCGTGCTTCTATGACTGTATCGGAGGCAGCCATAACACGGTGGTGATTTTGAGTTTGGTGATTGGCCCAAGCAGACAACTGCCCCGCCTGTCTGGCCTTCTCTATAACTAAGCAACTCGATCTCTAAGCAAAGTCTTTAAATCCCACTAAACTTTAGTAGAAGTCGACACAAGTTTGGTACAAGTGTTAGTGAAATGAGGAGTGAGTTCCCGTATGTGTGTGTGTATACTGTACTGTATATGTGAGTGTATGTGAGAGTGAGTGCCTGTGTGTGTGTGTGTGTGTGTGAGAGTGACAGAGAGAGTGAGTGCCTGTGTGTGTGTATACTGTACTGTATATGTGAGTGTATGTGAGAGTGAGTGCCTGTGTGTGTGTGTGTGTGTGTGAGAGTGACAGAGAGAGTGAGTGCCTGTGTGTGTGTGTTACAAGAGTGATGTCAACGCGCCCGGTCCCCCGTGCTGCTGCCGCCACCGTCGCTCCAGCAGTTCTCCCACTCAGAGCCTCACACCATACTCCCTTCCTGATTGAATTAAAAAAGACAAAAGTTAAACTACCAGGACGGAATGGAGTGAGGTAAGGAAGGAGGAGGAGGAAGAGTAGTGAAGAGTGAGGAGGAGGGTTCAATATCCCGTCTGTCTGTCTGCATACGTGTTCGACTGTGAGCACTCTAGCGGCATCCATAGTAACAAGGAAACACGACCTTTAACCAGAATTTTCTCAGATAAAGACGTGACCAAAATCCTAAATGCTAGACTCTCATAAATTGTGGTCATCATCTCTGAAAAAAATGACCAAAAATCGATAATATAAGAGATAAAATCCAGAGACCAATTTGAGATCATGATGTAATTTATAAAAACATCCTAAATATGTTCATGGTCCTTGGTGTTAATGGTCCATGGTGTTAACGGTCCTTGATATAGTCCTTGGTGTTAAAGGTCCATGGTGTTATCGGTCCTTGATATAGTCCTTGGTGTTAAAGGTCCATGGTGTTATCGGTCCTTGATATAGTTCTTGGTGTTAACGGTCCTTGATACAGTCTTTGATGTTAACAGCCCTTCGTGCGGTCATTGGTGTTAACGGTCCTTGATATAATTCTTGGTGTTAACGGTCCCTGATATAGTTCTTGGTGTTAACGGTCCTTGATACAGTCTTTGGTGTTAGCGGCCCTTGGTGCGGTCATTAGTGTTAACGGACTTGATACAATCCTTGGTGTTAACGGTCCCTGATACAGCCCTCGGTGTTGACGGTCTTTGGTGTTAACGGTTCTTAATGTTAACGGTTCATGGTGTTAACGGTCCTCGGTGTTAACGGTCCTCGGTGTTAACGGTCCTTGATACAGCCCTTGGTGTTAACAGTCCCACACATTGCTGTCCCTTGTACTGTAGCCTAGCGGTCCTGTCGCAAACGCTGTTGTTTTAAGATAAGAGAGCCATAGATCGCCTCTGGTAGCGCGTGGTGAGTGACGGCTGGCCTGTCACCCGTCACTCACAGTAACGTGGTTATTGTTCCTCCTCATAGTATCAAAATCTTGGGCTGGCCAACTCCTCCCGGTCACTCACGGCGGCCAGACGAGTGACATGGACATTCCCGTGGCCTACTAAAGGTCAGGGGACACCATCAACCAACAGGTCTGAGTTACTGTAGTCACAAGCTAAAAATACCCAGACAAGAACATTAAATCTTAAGACATTATTGACATATTTTCCTGACACTGGCAACAAAAAAACCCAGTTGATAAAATTTCACGACAATGGCAAAAAATCCCTAATAAATTAAAAAAAAAAACAGAGAATTAGCAAAAAATAAATAAATAAACAAATAAAATATCCAGACACAAGCTAACAAGTCTGTAGTTCATTATGACAACAGCCGCCACATCCTACACCAGCAGTAGGGCTTTATCACCACTCACCTCTCACCCACCGCCCAAAATCATCCCTCTCTCCACTTTTTTTCTTGTAAACTTCTTGGGCAAAGTTCGAACAGCTGTGAGTCATAAACGCCGAGAGATAATGACAATCAGTTTTCAACATTATGTGCACTGGATCAATACCTTAACCACATATTGGTGACCTCGTTGATCAAGGTCAAAGAACAAGGGGTCTGGCATATAACTAGCTATAGCATGCTTACAAACACACACACACACACACACACACACACAGAGGGACGGACAGACAGACGGACAGAAAGCATGCATTTTTAAGCCAACCTTCCCAGAAAGACGAAGAATAATAGCCTTGAAAAAACAGCTTCTAGTCTCTTAGTTAATCTCAGTGTTTGTTTGTTTGTTTTTGTCTATTTGTTTCTTTGTTACAGTTGCTGGAGTATTTAATATCCTAAATCGAATAGGAGTGATATTTTCATTAGGTTTTTCTCGAGTTTACATAGTTTTTATTTTCGTTTTTTTTATATTCCACGAGTTTATTTTCTCTCGTCTCCATCTCTCTTGTTTCTGCGTTCTTTTCTCCTTCCTTTCTTCTCTTCTTCTTTCCTTCCTTTCTTCCTGCCTTCTTCCCTTCCTTTCTTCCTTCCTTCTTTTCTTCTTTCCTTCCTTCCTTCCTTCTTTTCTTCCTTCCTTCTTTTCTTCCTTTCTTCCTTCTTTCTTTTTTCTTTCCTTTCTCTCACATCTAACGGACTTCGAACTAACGAACTAGCATCACCCATACAATCCGTTATTTGGAGATTTCGCATTTAACGGACCACCTTCACCCATATAGTCCGTTATATAGAGGTTTCAATGTATTGTAGCAACTAGGTCAAGGTCTTGTTGTTGATTTTCGTTAACTCATCTGTATATTAATGTTTACACACACACACACACACACACACACACACACACACACACACGGTGCAGATAATTACAATACAGTAAAGTCATGGTACGCTAGCCTCGTTTGTCACATCAATTAGTTAGTACAGACGAGAGTGAGGCGGGAGTGTGTACATTATTTCCCCAGGTGACTCAACTACCACTACTATTACCTCTGACTCACCGACTACTACTACTACTACTACTACTACTATTATATTACCACTTAATGAAGACGAATAACTTGGAGCTCATTTCTTCGTAGGCATATGTGAAAAGGAAGGAATATTGGCCTCTCTCTCTCTCTCTCTCCTCTACCCTGGATTAGAGTTAACATTTCTACATCAACAGTTGTAGAGCCACATTAACTTATCGTCTTTGTTTTCACGTGGACATAAGTAAGAGGAAAACATTGTCTCAAGATACGTGTCCATTAATCTAAAGGCTGAACACCACTGGAACGAGCCATTAACTCGTCGTCTGGCTTCAGAGTTATCAGGGAGAACACTACAGCTCGTTAGTGTAGCTGTATTATATCGTTTTTGTGTCAGCTTATTAGGTCAATTCTGTTATAACTGGTACAGGTGTTCTATTATCATGTTGCTGGTGATGAGGAAACTGTTATTTTGTAGCTGGAATAGTTTGTCAACAGCTCCCGTTGTCCTAAGAGTGTGAGGAGGATGCTGCTGGATATATGTTGATGTCGAGTAAAACTTTACATAACGGTTTAAGTTTTGTGTTTCTCGAGACGACGAGTGAGTTGAAATCTTAACCAAGTGATGATATCCGGCGGAGTTTTCATTAATATATTCCCTGAGATACTGTGACTAGATGAGGCGTGTTTGCTCGTCGTTATATTTCCGGGATAATCCAGTATAAGTTACTGATAATCGCCAGGCCGGGCTGATGGTAGGTTGACAAGGGGAGGTGAATAGGCTACACCCTTCACCTGTTTACTAAACGTGGTTCACATTACCCTGAGGCAGGGTGGCTACAGCACACGGAACTAAGCCTAACACAAGGACATCCTCTACCATCCGTCTTTTCCCCGATTATAAAATAAGACACATTATGCAGCTGGGTCGACTCGGGGTGCCCTCCTCAGTGGCTGGATGGTGGGCTAGGGCCGGTTACCGTACACCTGAATGTAATCAGGGATGCAGATTAATTACCAGGGACGCACCTCAGGTTATTGGTAGCCCTGAGAGGAGAATACACGTGATGCTGTTCGTAGCTCAGGGGGATGGGTGGAGGAGGAGGGTTGTACCTGTGGATGGTGGCAGCCCTGGTCATACTCCTGGAGCTAGGTAATGAATGAGCCACATTATCGAGGCACAGTGAGATGCACGTGGAGAAGCAGCGGCTGTCACTCATCTCTCACATAACAATGGTGGCGTGGGCAGCTTCATCACCACCACCACCACCACATTCTACCACCACCGAAAACATCAATACCAACACATCCCAATACCACCACATTCCACCACCACCACCAACACCAACATACCCCAACATCACCACCACACACCACCACCACCATCACCACCATCTTTCTGTGGTTTCATAATATGTAAGTCTTGGTTACTTTATAGATCCAATATTACCAGAGTCTCAAATGTTATTATTACCTCTCTCAGTAACGTGTGTGTGGTGTGTGACGCGACCTGTACACTGTTACCGATACTAGTTACTTAATCATGGTTACTGTCACCAATCCCTGTAGTTAACTCATTAATCACCAGTCCCTGTAATTACACCTATGAATCACCAATCCCTCAAGTTCACCAATTAAGTCACCAACCAGACTCAGTTAGTCACCTTAAATACCCTTCCTTTCTAACAACCAGGAGATGTCTTATTGACTGCCTGGGCGGGAGACAATAAGGTTGTTGACGAGGGTGAGAACTATATTTGGCTGCTCTTATAGTCTTGGTAAAAACAAAAAAAACAAACTTGGGTCTTTTTCACCGCCCTCCTGTTTTATCCGCCTGTGTGGGGTGACGGGGAGAAAAATAATAATATACCCCCCCGCCTCCAACCACCCCCTGCCACAGCCCCCCTCCCTCCCACACCCCCTCCTCCAACCACCCCCTCTCACAGTTACCCCACTCCCCCCTCCCTCCCACACCCCCTCCTCCAACCACCCCCTCTCCCTCCCACACCCCATTCCCCCCCACACCCCCTCCTCCAACCACTCTTCCCCCCACACCACCCCCTCCCACCCCCACCCACCTCCCGTTGGTTGACTCGGGATAATAAACTAGTTTTCTTTGTTAATGCATGTTAAACTCTCTGAACCCGAGAACAGTTTAATCTTGTTATAATCAAGAAGGTATTGTCGTGTTTGTCAGGGGTCCGTCAGTCTTATAGCTTGGGAGAGACTCTTATAATACTCTCATGATACTCTCCCCAGCCTCATTATCTCCACACTGTACATGGAGTCTTAGTCTTAGTCCATGGAGGCGCTGAGGTATAGCTTCACAGTCTGTTCTCCTATACAACTGTGACTTAACATTCAACGGTGTCTGTTAATCTCTTGGTGGTGGGCAGACCGTGACAAAAGCAGATGAGCCTCAGTGTGAAGTATATACCACACACATATGATCTAACTTCATGTATGTTTCTGGGAGGATATACTAAAACTGACTGACAGACACATACACACACAGACCGACTGAGTGGTACAGACAAAACACACGGATAAACAAACAGACAACAGGAACACAGCACTAGGATTACACCCCCCCTCCCCCCCCCCCCCCCACACACACACACACTTCGCTCCTCCATAGAGTTAGCTCAAGCTGTTGGTAAGCAGGAACCTCCTGGGTGGGATTTAAGACACACTTTTTTTTTTTTTTTTTTTTACGGGGATTACCCCACCCGGGCACAGGTCACTGACCCACATCGGCGCCTGGGGGGCGAAAATATAATAATAATAATAATAATAATAATAATAATAATAATAATAATAATAATAATAATAATAATAATAATAATAATAAAAAAATTAATAAAAAATAAAACAAAAATCATAATGAAAATAACCATAAATGAATAAAGTAAAAAATAAAAATCAATAGTGAGAAACAATATATGTATGTTGTGTTGTCAATAGTAAGTGAAACAATTGAGACCCTGCAATTGTGTGTAAATGAGGCAGAAAGTCAGATCAGCAACCTGGGACTTCGTCACAATTTTCGTGATGCCATATGGCAGCAGGGTCTACCATTAGACAACACATTATGCTTCCAATATCTTCCCAGGCGGTAGTACCTCCCTGTTTGGTAGCTGTCAATACCACTCACTCTTCCCCTATATCACCACCACACCCACAACTCACACACCCTCCCTCAACATCCTCCCGCTGCCCCACACCCACAACTCACACACCCTCCCTCAACATCCTCCCGCTGCCCCACACCCACAACTCACACACCCTCCCTCAACATCCTCCCGCTGCCCCACACCCACAACTCACACACCCTCCCTCAACATCCTCCCGCTGCCCCACACCCACAACTCACACACCCTCCCTCAACATCCTCCCGCTGCCCCACACCCACAACTTACACACCCTCCCTCAACTTCCTCAACTTAAGATTGTAAAAGTTGCAAGGCTCTACATCCTTCCCCGAGAGAAAAGAGAATTATTTTTTATGTCAATACAAAGTAAGTATTCAGGTGAAAATATTGAAAGTATTTTAAAAGGAAGACAGTTTCACTTTTATTCAAGATTATGTGATATTTTTGTTCGTATGTATTTTGTGAACACTGACATGTCCTCCTTGCTATTAGAGCCAATAGCAGATGGTGAGGTGTGTATCCTGCTGTACCCAACCAGGATCCCTTCAACACGACCTATTACTCCGGTTTAACTTCATTATGTCCCAGGAATTAACATTTTAACCTAACCTAACCTAACCTAACCTGACCTGCGGGAAATAAAAGTAAATAAAGATATAACTTCCGAGGTCTGAGTATACACGGGAGATACAGAGGCCGCTTGTTAGTGACACACACACACACACACACACACACACACACACACACACACACACACACACACACACACACCTTGTTCACTGACGCTGTGTAATGACAAGCAAACACACCTGTATGTCTGTTAGGTTAATGTTCTCCTGCCTGTTGTCTGTTAATATTCTATGGTCTGTTGTCTGTCAGGTAATACTCCCAGACCAGTTATTTCAACACTGCGTGGACTGTGTATGGTACAGATACACGTGTAAGAGCTCAGCAAGTCAGCCTCCCACCCTCTGTCTCCTCTCCACCACCCTCTCTTAACAGCTAGATGTTATTACCACATCTACCACTACCAACATTAAGCTGTAACACACCTGAGACAACACACACACACACACATGTGACCTGAACGGTGAATACTCGCAAAAAACGTCAGAAGTAAAGATAACGCCACACAGAGTACAGCCATAATAATAATAATAATAATAATAATAATAATAATAATAATAATAATAATAATAATAATAATAATAATAACAATAATAATAATAATAATAATAATAATAATAATAATAATAATAACATCACAAACACCTGTAACAATGAGTCACAAACATCACTAATAATAAGAGTTACCAACACGAGTAATTAACAGGTTAATGTCTCATTTCTTGCCTCAGGTCACATACTGTACACAATTTCACACCAGGTGAGACCATAACCGCAGCACACCTGTACCATATCCCTACCACACTACGACCATATCCCTACCTACTACTGCCATATCCCTACCATACTACCAGCACCACTACTACTACCATATCTCTACCACACTACGACCATATCCCTACCTACTACTGCCATATCCCTACCATACTACCAGCACCACTACTACTACCATATCTCTACCACACTACGACCATATCCCTACCTACTACTGCCATATCCCTACCATACTACCAGCACCACTACTACTACCATATCTCTACCACACTACGACCATATCCCTACCTACTACTGCCATATCCCTACCATACTACCAGCACCACTACTACTACCATATCTCTACCACACCACCACCACCATTACCAACCCACCATTACCACCACAACACAACTAACACACCATTACCACTACCACCACACCACCTCCATGCCACTACCACAACCTCCACACCAACACCTCTACCGCACCACCACCACACTACACCACATCACCACCAGACAGATTTACCCCAGGTTAAATGTAATTATTAATTTAGAATATTTTGTTCGCAGTCTCCGTCCCCCCCCCCACCCCATGAAGCTCGAGGCATAACTAGAACGCTCGCGTCTCATAGTTAACAAAGCCTTAATTTGTATGTACTGGGTGTAGTGGTTGCATGGAAACAGTTCTCGCCTCCTGTACTAAAGGGTGATTGGTTCCCACCCAGGGCATCGTTATGGTAATTTGACAGCTGGGGGAAGTAAAGGTACAGTTAAGTACAGTAATGGCTGCCATAATGGTTCCTTATGTACTGACTACAAAAAATAAAGGAAGGGGGGGGACTCTCTCTCTCTCTCTCTCTCTCTCTCTCTCTCTCTCTCTCTCTCTCTCTCTCTCTCTCTATCTCCTTATCTCACCAGTCATTTTCTCCACGTTCAAATCTCTCTCCACCACCACAACACCTCACACCACAACACCGTCACCACAACACCACCGCCACAACACCCGCTACGCCCGTCTTCCTACAGGTGCCCATTATAACACTCCTCCACCATGAGACGCTGGAACTATTAACTGTTAATATTTACCCCAAGTGACGCTGTTCCCCGATGTCGATCTGTAAACAAAAACAAACAATTTAACAAAAATAAATAACAATAATAATGTAACAAATAATATACATAGTAAGAAACAGTAATAATAATAATAATAATAATAACAATAATAACAATAATAATAATAATAATAATAATAACTACTACCACTACTACTCCTTTTGTTTTGTTTTTTAACGTGGCCTCCAGCCTCCCCCAATAGCCACACCTTCGCCACCATTTTATTGCCTTAATATTAAATATCCTAATACATAAGTAGCTATCCTATCTGTGTTGAGTTAGTTGAGCCGCAGATCTATGCGGCATTCAGTGACTGTTGCCTCATAGTCAATATCTGCAACTGTTGTCGGCTTTGGGGTCGATGCTTTCGTTCCCCTGAGGCAGAGCAAAGCCGACCGAAGGAGAGAGAAGGACAGTCGACATCTCATCCAGGCTGTAACATAACTTCTGGGCCGCTGCTTCTGTTCGGAGATCACCTCCGCGAGTCTGGCGTAGAAGCATCTTGCACTTGGTCCCATCCCACCAGAGGTTGTGAACACCAGAGGGGTGAAGCTGCCTTGATCAACGTTCTGAGTTCTCTCCCCGTATGCCCTTATCTTGTCGTTCTCGCTCCTCCTGTGTGCAGAATCGAGAGCTAAGCTACGGTGACATGCGGCCATGGGATCAAAATTCCTTTTGTTAAAAAAGGCTCGCTGTCCCCGCGTCCAGATTCGTCGACCACTGACGTCCACATGGGCTTCGTTGGATGTGTTTGAAGTCCTGTGAGGAAGGTTCTCACCGTTCAAGAAGGAGGGGCGGTTCCACCATGACGTCGTGGCATATTTCCCTCAGTAGATTTACTGTTAGATCCCTTACTTCGTCATGCCTCATGCATACGAAACCCCCTTCCTTGCACACCATGGCGTGGTCGATGTCATAGGAAGAGCCACACACGCATTGGGAGGGCAAACCTTCTACTGGCCGACCGTACCTTAGAGCAATGGCATCTGCGAATTCTTGTTTATAAAGGATAAATACTACTACTTCTACTACTACTACTACTACTACTAATAATAATAATAATAACAATAATAATAATAAAATAACAACAACAGCACAATACACAAAAACAACATAAGTAACATCAATAAATACCTGAATACAAAATATATAAGCAGACTACAAAGAACCACCTGCTGTACCCCCCTTATAAAAGTGAGGAAATTTACCCACCGAAACATCCCCCTACATAAAATTACATCTTTTTTGTCTTAATTCAGGAAAGTAAGTTGTATTTGAGGTGTCTGTCTGTCTGTCTGTCTGTCTGTCTGTGTAACTCTCTTATTCGTATCCTGTCTCTCGATCTCGTTTCACTAATTCTGTTTTTATTTCTCTCTGTCTCTTTCTGGTTACTTTTCTCCTCTCTCTCCCTTTGCCTGTCTGTCTCTGTCTCTCACACACTCTTTCTCACTACACCTACACTCTCCCTCACCTCTCACTACACCTACACACCCCCTCCCTCACCTCTCACTACACCTACACACTCCCTCCCTCACCTCTCACTACACCTACACACTCCCTCCCTCACCTCTCACTACACCTACACACCCCCTCCCTCACCTCTCACTACACCTACACACTCCCTCCCTCACCCCTCACTACACCTACACTCTCCCTCACCTCTCACTACACCTACACACTCCCTCCCTCACCTCTCACTACACCTACACACTCCCTCCCTCACCTCTCACTACACCTACACACCCCCTCCCTCACCCCTCACTACACCTACACACTCCCTCCCTCACCCCTCACTACACCTACACACTCCCTCCCTCACCTTTCACTACACCTACACACTCCCTCCCTCACCTCTCACTACACCTACACACTCCCTCCCTCACCCCTCACTACACCTACACACTCCCTCCCTCACCTTTCACTACACCTACACACTCCCTTCCTCACCTCTCACTACACCTACACACTCCCTCCCTCACCCCTCACTACACCTACACACTCCCTCCCTCACCTTTCACTACACCTACACACTCCCTCCCTCACCTCTCACTACACCTACACACTCCCTCCCTCACCCCTCACTACACCTACACACTCCCTCCCTCACCTCTCACTACACCTAGTCTCTGCATGCGTTACTCTACACTTAAAACACATGAATGTATATCTAATTTACATACATTAAAAAAATCATAAAATAATTTTTTTTTTCATGTTTATCTCACAAAAACTCATACGAAGGCGTTTTAAATTAAATCCAATCTCAATAGGGCCTAACCTAACCTAATTTAACCTAACTTAACTTGGCCTAACCTTATCTACCCTAACCTAACCTAACCTTATCTAACCTAACCTAGCCTAACCTTATCTACCCTAACCTAACTTAACCTAACCTTATCTCCAGTTTATACACGACTGCTCCTCAAGTTTCAGAATCGCCCTTTATCTCACCAGGTCGTTACTACATCAGTAACGACCTGGTTGACCGCATACAATTGTATACCTCAGCCCCATCATTATGTTGCCAGAGGAAATTCTATATATTTTTACATCATCAATTTAGAGGAAAAAAAGGAAAAACAAAGAAGAATAAAATTGATCTGATTTCCTGTAGTCCTTTATATGTTATGGAAAATCCCCCCCCCCCCCCCCCAAAAAAAATATATATATCTAAATACAGTAAAACCTTTATTAAACGAACTATATAGAGAGGAAAGTACATTATATCGAGGGTCCGTTATATGTTAAACGTCCATCTGATGAACTATAGAGATGAATGTCCGTTATATCGAGGGTCCGTTAGCTGTGAATACCCCCAACTAATGGATTAAGTGGAGAGTGAAGACCGGATATAGTTTTTGCTCAATATATCGGAAAGCCCAAGAACGTTTAGAGTGGAGGACTGTGGTCGCCAACCCTCAGATAAGACAACGGTACTCTTATGTGGAAACAGACTTGATTCTTTAACTTATATTCACAATAAATGTCGGATACTGTCTAAAAGCGTCCGTGGAACTGTCTAAAATCGCCCGTGGAACTGTCTAAAAGCGTCCGTGGAACTGTCTAAAAGCGTCCGTGGAACTGTTTAAAAGCGTCCGTGGAACTGTCCGTATTAGTAGGTTACTGTACACATCAAGTTGTTCTGATCCGTGAGAGTTGAGAATGTACGTGGGAGGGGGAGGGGCATCTGACCTCGTGCATGAAGCCAGGTCATTTCAGGTCATTAATGGGACGCACCAACAGCCACAGTATACCTTGACACTGACCGCACACATTTCTGCCATTAACAAGACGGATTATGTCATTAAATGCGATAGGGGGGAGGGGAAGAGGGGGGTGGAGAAGAGAGGGGGGAAGGGAGAAGAGAGGGGGGAGGGGAGAGAGGTGGGAGGTGGTATCATCCTCCGTTGAGATAACCAGTTCGGTGATGAGGTGGTGGTGGTGGTGGTGGGTAGGTGAGGTGCTGTAGGTGGTGGTGAGGGGTGAGGTGACTACAGGTGTGTGAGAGACAGTAGCACCCTTCCCTCCCCCACACACACCCAGCCCTCACCCACCAACCTACAGCAGTACGTGTCAACCAATACTCCACCAACGTCACTAACTAAGAACAATTCACCTAGGAAAATATCTCCCTCTTACGACCATTCCTTCCATCACGACGTCAGTACGGGTCGTAAAAAGGGATCTAGATTTTTTATAGATCCGTAGGTGATGTTTCTGTCTGAGTGAATTATTGAGAGACAGGATTTAAACTGCCCAATCCAAACTACCGCTGTGTAGTAACAAGGACGTAAATAGTAAACAGTATGCTTTCTCATCCCCAGTCAGAGAAGTAAGCTTGGTATAAGATCTGCAACACCTCAAGCTTAGACTCCACCCAGCTTATTTATTCATCTCAAAATGAACCAACTTAACCTAACCTAACCTAACCCAACTTAACCTAACCTAACCAAATCTAACCTAACCTAACCTAAGCCAACCTAATTTAACCTAACCTAACGCAAATTTAACCAAATCTAACCAAAGCCAACCTAACCCAATCCAATCCAATCTAACCTAACCTAACCTAACCAACCCTAACGCCAATCTAACCAAACCAAACCGAATTTCACCGAACCCAGTGTAACCAACGATAACCTAACCTAACCTAACCTAACCAAATCAAACCTAACCTAATCCAACCTAACCTAATCCAACCTAACCTAATCCAACCTAACCTAATCCAACCTAACCAAATCAACCCCCAGGATATTTAATTATCAGGTAAAAGCTAGAAGAGGGAGCTACTCTTGATGTGATCCTGTGACCCCAAGAGGAGGATGTTGAACCAGACTAACACAAGTCGTTCCAACACACACACACACACATTACAGTATTTATGTTAAGTGTGGATGTGCGTGTATTAGGTTAACCAATCAGCTGGCAGCACCATCAAATACTAGTACATCTGTTCCTTCATTGGCTGACAACCTCCGTCCATATATGAACGTGTAGGGAAGTATCTCACGCCCTCTGGCAGAAACCACATTTATGCGGGCACAACGAGCGATGATTGGTTCTTGCCCATCATTACTACCCGAAGCGATTGAAGAATATCCACGTACTTGCGGGCGTGGCGTGCACTGATTGGTCCCTGCACACCATAACGATAACTATAGTGTCCTCACCATACCTATCACACCTCACTCAACCTAACCTAACCCACCCTAACCTAACCTAACCCACCCTAACCTAACCTAACCCACCCTAACCTAACCTACTCTAGACATGTCCTAACCTTAACAAATATAAGGACACACGATCAACCAATCACATGCAGCCATCCTATGTGTCTGAGGGTTGTCGACCACAGCCCTCCACTCCAAACGGTTCTAGGCTGTCGGAAAAAAAAATAAAACAGTGATATTTTTTAGGAAGACTTAATATGTTGATATAACTCATAATGACCTCAGACGAGTTACAATTTCATGATTTACGACCTAATGTCCTCTCAGCTTACAGGTCATGTAGACGAAGAATATGAACTTAGTATACAACGTTATTGGCATCATCATCATATAACGGTATTGGCATCACCATCATCATCATCATTCCACGTCATCATCATCATCATACTACGTTATTGTCATCATCATCATACCACGTTATCATCATCATCATACTACGTTATTGTCATCATAATCATACTACGTTATTGTCATCATCATCATACCACGTTATCATCATCATCATCATACTACGTTATTGTCATCATCATCATCATCACTAAAAACAGTAGGAGCGTTAGAAATAAAATAGACTTGCTGAGAGCGGTTGTATGTACCGAGAATGTAGACGTCATAGCAATCACCGAAACTTGGATGAATCTGGCGAGCAAAACTTTTTATCAGAGTACCACATAGAAGGGTACAACCTTTTTCACAAGGACAGGGAAGGTAGGAAGGGGGAGGGGTCGCACTCTTCGTCAAGGATCCATTAAAATGTTGCATTAATAATTCAATAAAGGTTGAAATAGGAACCGAGTCTGTATGGGTAGAAATTGCAGAAGGAAGATAAAAACTAATTGTGGGAGTGATTTACAGGCCCCCAAGTCTTGGGAAAGAAGCAGCTCAGCCTATATGGCAGGAAATGAGTAGGGCAGCAAAATATAACAACCTGTGCATTATGGGGGATTTCAACTTCAGAAATATTGACTGGGACAACATTGTAGGTGACTATGAATCTGAAGACTTCCGAGACGCAGTACAGGAAAACATTTTTAAAACAACTAATAACAAAACCTACTAGAGGTGACAATATATTAGACCTAGTATTAACAAATAAAGAAAATATTATCAGAGATATCACAGTAGGTAACAGTGATCAGAGAAAAATCAGGTTCACCCTAAATTGGGAAACGAAAAACAATGACAATACGGTCAGAGTCCAGACTTTCGATCGGCAGATTATGAGGGGTCAAGAAGGTACCTAGGTGAGGTCGCCAGGGAACAGTCAAGTCAGTCTCCTGTAGGAACAGGTGAGGTCACCGGCGACACAACAATTGATCATGAGTATAATATATTCACTAGTATACTACGTAAAGCACAAGAACAAAATATACCATACAGAAAAATTAGGTCAAATAAGAATGAGCCAAGGTGGATGACCAGAAAACTTAAACATAACATAGGAATAAAGAAAGGAATATATAAGAAATTAAAGGGAGGGGAGGAGCAGCTCAGAAACAGGTATAATGAACTATCTAGGAATGTTAAGAAAAATGTAAGGAAAGCAAAGAGAGACTATGAAATCAGGATAGTAAGAGAATCTAAGGCGAATCCAAAAGGATTTTTCCAGGCACATAGGACAAAGGTCAATGACATAGTGGGACCTTTAAAGTCAGAGAGAGGGCAAGTGATCAATGATAGCTAGAAAATTAGCAAAGCATTAAACACCTACTTCTTACCAGTTTTCACAGAAGAAATTCACGAGGAAATGCCAGAGGTGGAACTGATATTTGGGGGAAATGAAGAAGAGAAAGTAAAGAATATCACTATCAGAAAAGATGATGTTCTTAAGAAGATTAATAAATTAAAGAAGACAAATCCCCAGGGCCAGATGAAATTTTCCCTCGAGTTTTGAAAGAGTGTAAGGAACAGATTAGCGGACCCCTCGTAAATTTATTTACAAAATCATTAGACACGTGAGTTGTGCCAGACTTGTGGAAACAGGCAAATGTAGTACCCATGTTAAAAAAGGGAGACAGAACATCAGTGTCAAATTACCGGCCGATCAGTTTGGCGTCAGTAGTGGGGAAATTTCTTGAATCAATTATAGAAAATAGCATCCGATCACATTTAGAGAAAAACAAATTAATCTACGACTCTCAACATGGGTTTACAAAGGGAAAATCTAGTCTAACAAATCTGCTGACGTTTTTTAGGGAAGTCTTCGAGGTAGTAGATAATGACGAAACTTACGATGTTATTTACTTAGACTTTAGCAAAGCGTTTGACAGAGTACCGCATCAGAGGCTTCTGAGAAAAGCTAAGGCTCATGGTATCGAGGGGAGTTTTAAATTGGATAAAATCATGGCTCACCGATAGAGCGCAGAGGGTCAGCGTAGATGGTGTTAAATCTGAGTGGGGCCGTGTAATCAGTGGGGTTTCCCAGGGGTCAGTTATAGGCCCACTCTTGTTCATAATCTACATACACGATCTAGATACTGGGATCAGCAGTGACATAAGCAAGTTTGCGGATGACACCAAAATAGGGCGGCAGATTAATTCAAGGCAGGATGCAAATGCACTACAGGAGGATTTAAATAAGCCGCAGGAGTGGTCTGAAAAATGGCAAATGAAATTCAACACCAGCAAGTGCAGCGTACTTAATATTGGAAGAACAAATACTGTCAATATATACAGCCTTAACAACATCAACCTAGAGAAGTCGACTTGTGAAAGAGACTTAAGGGTACTTGTAAGCCCGGACCTACGGCCTAGAAAACAGTGCGTTAATGTTCGAAATAAGGCAAACAGAGTATTAGGTTTTATATCTAGAAGTGTAAGTAATAAGAGTGCAGAGGTCTTATTACAACTATATCTTGCGCTAGTCAGGCCGCACCTCCATTATGCGGTTCAGTTCTGGTGCCCTTATCATAGAATGGATATAAATTTACTGGAGTCGGTGCAGCGAAGAATGACGAAAATTATTCCGGGGCTTAGAAACCTTCCATATCAGGATAGGTTAAAGAAACTTAATTTGCATTCCCAGAAAGACGAAGAGGGCGGGGAGATATGATAGAAGTATTTAAGTGGGTGAAATGAATCAATAAAGGTGATATAGATGAAGTTCTTATAATATCCGAGCAGGATAGGACTCGGAGCAACGGATTCAAGTTGGATAAGTTTAGGTTGAGGAGGGAGATACGAAGGAACTGGCTCACAAATAGGGTGGTGGACGAGTGGAACAAGCTTAGCAACTTTGTAGTAAGTGCGGGAACTCTGGAGAGTTTCAAAAGGAGGCTAGATAGATTCATGGATGATAGAGAGTGGTAGTAACTCTCGACAGGAGCTGCCATGGACAGGCCAACTGGCCTATTGCAGACTCCTTATGTTCTTATGTTCTTATTACATTACATACAGCGTCATCCATCATACATCTATGAGTCTATTAATGTTAAGACGAAACAATTATGAAATTCTATTGGAACTGAAGGTAAAGTAAGGTAATTTATGTCATGGTTCATATACCGCCACACACACACACACACACACACACACACACACGCACGCACACACACACACATACACACACACACACACACACAGACACACACACACACACACAGTATACCTCAGACCGAGTCTCTGATCACATTAGTCTTTATACCTACACACAGTTCGCGTAATATGGGTGTATTAGCTCTCGCCAAGCCTGCCAGCCCACTACTTTGATCTTTTATTATTCAAAGGTTCTTGTCCGATACATGTCCAGAACGCGCGTCAGGTCTAGCCAGGGGTGCCAACGTATGAAAGGTCATCAGCAGGCCCGCCCCCTCTCCCCAAAAATAGAAAATAACTATGTTGATTTTTTAACACCAGTCTCGTCTGTTCTTTTTCTTTCTCTTTTTAGCCCACAAGGGTACAGGTCAATGACCCGCATCAGGCCCTGGGAGCGAAATAATGATAATAATAATAATAATAATAATAATAATAATAATAATAATAATAATAATAATAATAATACTAAAGGACCATAAATAAAAAAAATAAAAAAAAGATCAAAGGTGAGAAACAATATATGTATGTTGTGTTGTCAATAGTAAGAGAAACAATTGAGACCCTGCAATTGTGTGTAAATGAGGCAGAAAGTCAGATCAACAACCTGGGACTTGGTCACAATTTTCGTGATGCCATATGGCAGCAGGGTCTACCTGTCAGTTGATATGTAGTCGTCTTTCACTTACATAGAGGCTGTTTTGTCTCCATGTTAACATAACAGACACGTTAGTATAAAGACGAAGGTAGAAAATTAGAATATAATAAATGTATGATAAACTTTAGCATGTTGGCAGCCCTGGGTCAGACGATGTTGGTAGCCCTGGGTCAGACGATGTTGGTAGCCCTGGGTCAGACGATGTTGGTAGCCCTGGGTCAGACGATGTTGGTAGCCCTGGGTCAGACGATGTTGGCAGCCCTGGGTCAGACGATGTTGGTAGCCCTGGGTCAGACGATGTTGGCAGCCCTGGGTCAGACGATGTTGGCAGCCCTGGGTCAGACGATGTTGGCAGCCCTGGGTCAGACGATGTTGGTAGCCCTGGGTCAGACGATGTTGGTAGCCCTGGGTCAGACGTTGTTGGTAGCCCTGGGTCAGACGTTGTTGGTAGCCCTGGGTCAGACGATGTTGGTAGCCCTGGGTCAGACGATGTTGGTAGCCCTGGGTCAGACGATGTTGGTAGCCCTGGGTCAGACGTTGTTGGTAGCCCTGGGTCAGACGATGTTGGTAGCCCTGGGTCAGACGATGTTGGTAGCCCTGGGTCAGACGATGTTGGTAGCCCTGGGTCAGACGATGTTGGTAGCCCTCAGTTAAAAGAGGTTGGTGGTTCAGGCTTATGGAATGTTGAGGCCCTGAACAAACACTACTGACAGACAAAAATCAACAAAGCTGTAGTAGTAGTAGTAGTAGTAGCTGTAGTAGTAGTAGCTGTAGTAGTAGTAGCTGTAGTAGTAATAGTAGTAGCTGTAGTAGTAGTAGCTGTAGTAGTAGTAGTAGTAGTAGCTGTAGTAGTAGTAGCTGTAGTAGTAATAGTAGTAGCTGTAGTAGTAGTAGCTGTAGTAGTAGTAGCTGTAGTAGTAGTAGTAGTAGCTGTAGTAGTAGTAGCTGTAGTAGTAGTAGTAGCTGTAGTAGTAGTAGCTGTAGTAGTAGTAGTAGCTGTAGTAGTAGTAGTAGTAGCTGTAGTAGTAGTAGCTGTAGTAGTAGTAGTAGTAGCTGTAGTAGTAGTAGCTGTAGTAGTAGTAGCTGTAGTAGTATAAAGTGTTAAGTATGACAGCATCTACTATATACACTTTCTCCAACACTAATTATCCAGACGTGCTGTACACCTGAGCGTCGACCCTCCCTCCTCCGGCCTATCCTGACTTCAAGCATCAGAAATAAATATCCCAGTGTTTACTGAAGACTGATATTATGGGCAATACCTCCTCGTTCCCCTTCCATTATTACTCACTCACCCCTGCCTTCACCCTCCTCCTTCACCCACCATGACGCCATCCATCTCTTCAGCCACCCACACCTCAACTTCCCTAAGCTCACTCTACAACACTGCACGTCACACCCACACGAGACCTCAAACTAGAAACTATTTTAAAACTTTCCCGCCTACGAAATTACTAACTTCACTCTACTATACAGTCTATCAAATCACTAACTTCACCTCAGAGCCCAGCAAATTTCTAACTTCACTCTACAGCCCAGCAAATTATTAACTTTACAGCCTCATAAAAGTGGATTTATTTACCAAGGAGCTGAGCGTGGCTGAATATCCTGAGCCAGGTGACGAGGTGTTGACAATCATATCACATCCTGCGGCCGGGGAAAAGTTCCTATGCTAATACTTCAAGACACACCATAAACGGGTCTCCGGATCTCGTCTCGTCTCACCTTACCTTTACTCAAACGTTTACTTCGTTAAAGAATTCGAAATTACCGCAGAGGTTGATGAGGCTTGTATGTAGAGAACGTTTCAGTTTCTTTAAGTTAGTTAGGTCAGGTCAGGTCAGGTTAGGTTAGGTCAGGTCAGGTTAGGTTAGGTTAGGTTAGGTTAGGTCAGGTCAGGTCAGGTTAGGTTAGGTCAGGTCAGGTCAGGTTAGGTCAGGTCAGGTCAGGTTAGGTTAGGTTAGGTTAGGTTAGGTCAGGTCAGGTTAGGTTAGGTTAGGTACAAGTTCAGGAATTAAAGCTGTCCTGCCAAGCTCTCAATTAGCTGCTGGACACTAACCTACCAACACCCTCGTCAGGTGGTAGACAGGTAAGCCAACACCTGGACGTGAAATAGCGTCCTCCTTAAGGTGTCAATTAGCAGGGGAGGGAAGTTTGTGTCAGTAATGAGGCTCAGGTGTGTCAGGTGTGTCAGGCGTGTCAGGTGTGTTATCACCCTGGAGGCAACTATTACAATGCCAAACTAGTGACGCCCTGACCCTGAGCTCTGCCTGGTGTGTAGTGACGCCCTGACCCTGAGCCCTGCCTGGTGTGTAGTTGAGAAGACTATCTTAACTACCTGTGACACCAATTGACTCTTATATTTATTTTAAAGGGAAAAATTATTCAATGGAATTACACTTAACTGATTGGCTTTAGAGAGAGAGAGAGAGAGAGAGAGAGAGAGAGAGAGAGAGAGAGAGAGAGAGAGAGAGAGAGAGAGAGAGAGAGAGATGCCAGTAGAAGCACCAGGAATAACAAAGAAAACAGTAAGTGACCTCAACCAATAAAAAAACGATAAAAATAACAGTGATCACAACGGAGAAAAAACGCCAACAGTAACAATGTCAACAGTACCTCCAATTTGCGACCCGTAAACAGTATGTGTGCGTCGGGGACCAAATATAAATAAATATACAAGAGAAAAATATTACAGAACACTTATCAAGCCTCTCTGCCTCTCTCTCTCTCTCCCAAACCTCACACCAGACGACAGCCACCTCCTCTTCCTCCTCCTCCGGCCAATAAAAACACAAATGTTAAAACTTACCCACGAACATCTCCCGCCAAAACCACCTCAGTCACAAGAGGAAAGAGGCGGGTGGGGGGGAGGGGCAGGTGGGGGGGGGGGAGAGGAGGGGCGGGTGGGGGGGGGAGGGGAGGGGCGGTAAATATAACACAAACAACACAAAACAAGAAATGTAAACAAGAAGAAGGAAGAGAAAAAAAAGAGGGTGTTGGTAAGCCTCTTTGCCCCCCCCCCCTCACCCCACCCAACAGCACTCCGGTAAAGGTCTGTTAAGCTCCCGTGAAGACTTGGAGGAGAGAAGACGGTCTGGTCTAGCTTTGTTGTAGTGCGTGAGAGACACAACTGTGGACATACATACATACATACATACATACATCCAGCCATACATACATACTGTACATACATACATACACTAACTCTCTCGGGGTCCTCAGTGGCGTGAAGTTTAGACCACTTACGGTAATGGTAATGTTGGATTATTTTTTAGGATGATTTAAAGGAGATTGAAGAAAGAATTGTTTGGAAGAGTCTGGGGAGGTGAGGGAGGAAGGGGGGATTGGGGGAGAGGGTGAGGGAGGAAGGGAGGGGTTGGGGGAGAGGGTGAGGGAGGAAGGGAGGGGATTGGGGGAGAGGGTGAGGGAGGAAGGGGGGATTGGGGGAGAGGGTGAGGGAGGAAGGGAGGGGATTGGGGAGAGGGTGAGGGAGGAAGGGAGGGGATTGGGGGAGAGGGTGAGGGGTTGGGGGAGAGGGTGAGGGAGGAAGGGAGGGGATTGGGGAGAGGGTGAGGGAGGAAGGAGGGGATTGGGGAGAGGGTGAGGGAGGTGAGGGAGGGGGTGGGGGAGAGGGTGAGGGAGGAAGGGAGGGGTTGGGGGAGAGGGTGAGGGAGGAAGGGAGAGGATTGGGGAGAGGGTGAGGGAGGAAGGGAGGGGATTGGGGGAGAGGGGGAGGGGTTGGGGGAGAGGGTGAGGGAGGAAGGGAGGGGATTGGGGAGAGGGTGAGGGAGGAAGGAGGGGATTGGGGAGAGGGTGAGGGAGGTGAGGGAGGGGGTGGGGGAGAGGGTGAGGGAGGAAGGGGGGGTTTGGGGGAGAGGGTGAGGGAGGAAGGGAGGGGATTGGGGAAGAGGGTAAGGGAGGAAGGAGGGGATTGGGGGAGAGGGTGAGGGAGGTGAGGGAGGGGGTGGGGGAGAGGGTGAGGGAGGAAGGGAGGGGATTGGGGGAGAGGGTGAGGGAGGAAGGGGGGATTGGGGGAGAGGGTGAGGGAGGAAGGGAGGGGATTGGGGAAGAGGGTAAGGGAGGAAGGAGGGGATTGGGGGAGAGGGTGAGGGAGGGGGTGGGGGAGAGGGTGAGGGAGGAAGGGAGGGGATTGGGGGAGAGGGTGAGGGAGGAAGGGGGGATTGGGGGAGAGGGTGAGGGAGGAAGGGAGGGGATTGGGGAAGAGGGTAAGGGAGGAAGGAGGGGATTGGGGGAGAGGGTGAGGGAGGTGAGGGAGGGGGTAGGGGAGAGGGTGAGGGAGGAAGGGAGGGGATTGGGGGAGAGGGTGAGGGAGGAAGGAAGGGGATTGGGGGAGAGGGTGAGGGAGGGGGTGTTAGAGAGGGTGAGGGAGGAATGGAGGGGATTGGGGGAGAGGGTGAGGGAGGAAGGGAGGGGATTGGGGAGAGGGTGAGGGAGGAAGGGAGGGGATTGGGGAGAGGGTGAGGGAGGAAGGAGGGGATTGGGGAGAGGGTGAGGGAGGAAGGGAGGGGATTGGGGGAGAGGGTGAGGGAGGGAATGAGGGAGATGGTCAGGGAGGAAAGTAGGAGATAGGAGAGGGTAAGGGAGAGGGTAGACGTTGAGGACAGGGTGATGGAGGGGGTGAATGAGGTAAGGAGGATAGGGAGAGAGGGATGGGGTGGGGGGGGGTGACACGTAGTTCATATAGTCATTGAAGGTCTTAGTGAAGGGTTAACAAAAACATAAACAATAAATAAGCTTTGTGTAGACGCTTAAGTTGAGAGGATCCCGACGTTATGGTGTTGTATGGTGTTGTATGGTGTTGTATGGTGTTGTATGGTGTTGTGTAGTGTTTCCTTAACGGTGGATGTTAATAATGGGGACACACACACACACACACACACACACACACACACACACACACACACACACACACACACACACACACAGAAATCTAAAAAAAAGAATCGACCAAAGGAAAGACAGACTAACAGACAGATAGACAGACAGACAGACAGACAGACAGACAGACAGACAGACAAAGCAAACCCACAAAACCGAATCGACTAAAGAACTTGTCAAAATCTTTTCACAGACTTAGACACAGAGAGACAACTTAAACACACACACACAGAGGAGGAGGGAGGAAGAGGGGGCGCTACACGATATTTCCATCACTACTTCCCCACACCCACACGCCCACACCCACACGCCCACACCCGCCCGCCCACACACTCATGCTTCACTGACTCTCTTATTGAGTGTTCGAGGCCGAAATTTTTATCTGGTGTTTGATAAGACATTAGGACCTGGCTCGGTGGCTGAGGTGCTCTGATGTGTACCCGGGCTGCCCATAATCTACACACACACACACACACACACACACACACACACACACTCACTCACTCACTCACTCACTCACTCACACACACACACACACACACACACACACACAGGTGGTTGTTGACAGTGTAAGCCAGATGGTAATGCAGAACCAACACCCACCACCTGTCCGCTACACTATCACCAGCTGACACGCCCACATGACACCCTCCTGTACCATTACTACCCCTACTGTATAGCGTTAAAGCCATAGTGAAAACCGTTCAAGGCCCCAATTTTGACCATGTATGTATAGATGTGTGTGTGTGTGTGTGTGTGTGCGTGTGTGTGTGTGTGGACAAAAACGTTCAGTGCAATACAATCATCTCCTGCTTGTCACAGTTCCATATTGCCTCGACATGGTTAGAACTCTCTCTCTCTCTCTCTCTCTCTCTCTCTCTCTCTCTCTCTCTCTCTCTCTCAAGTGTACAATATGGTTATAGTTTCTACACGAGTTGGTATTTTGTGTTTGTGTTTAGGTAGGAATTGGAAAGTGTTGGGGGATGGGGAAGGGGGGTGGGGAGGAAAGGGGGAAGGGGGGAATGAGAAGGAAAGGGGGAAGAGAAATGTCTGGACGTAAGGGATAATCCTGGTTCTGTTTTTAATTTTGTTTTCCGCTCTTTTCGTGGTGGTGTAGGGTAGTGGCGGTGGTAGTGGAGGGTGGTAGTGGTGGTGGCAGTGGTGGTAGTGGTGGTGGGGGTAGTGGCGGTGGTAGTGGTGGTAGTGGTAGTGGTGGTGGTGGTGGGGGTAGTGGTGGTGGTGGTGATGGTGGTGGTAGTGGTGGTAGAGGTTGGTAGTGGTGGTGGTGGGGGTGGTGGGGGTGGTAGTGGTGGTAGAGGTTGGTAGTGGTGGTGGTAGTGGTGGTAGAGGTTGGTAGTGGTGGTGGTGGGGGTAGTTGTGGTGATGGTGATGGTGGTGGTAGTGGTGGTGATGGTGGTGGTAGTGGTGGTAGAGGTTGGTAGTGGTGGTGGTGGTGGGGGTGGTAGTAGTGGAGGAGGGACCGAGTTAAGTCGAAGGATTCTATTCTCCTTGGTATGGGTCCCGCTGAGTCGCTGATATAATTAACCTCCTTCCTTCCCACCCTCCCACCACACCACACCATACCACGTGATACACTACACCACTACACCTGCTGACGGTATAATAAAAGAAAGACTAATACCATAACTTCAACCATTAGCGGAAAACAAATAATTAAACTAACGTCCCAACCAACAGCGCTTTTATTTCTGCCCTGATGTGAACCTTAGGCATAGCAGGCTTTACTAATATTTAAAACACACACACACACACACACACACACACACACACTGGCGACTCCTTCATCCACCTTCCCCGAATCTCCTCACGAGTAAATAGTTAATAGTGATGTTACTTTAATTTCCCGATACTGAAGGCAATATGCAAAAAAGATATAGATATTAATATAACTAATTTGAATATCACGAATTATCAGAAAATTGTCTCATTACTTTTAAAATGACTTGGTAGTATCAGTAATGGTGTTCGGTGAGTGGGTTCGGTGAGTGGGTTCGGTTAGTGGGTTCGGTTAGTGGGTTCGGTTAGTGGGTTCGGTTAGTGGGTTCGGTGAGTGGGTTCGGTGAGTGGGGGGTTAACCATACAACGGTGGCAAATTCAGAGGGTGGTGTGGTGGAGGAGGGGCGTGGGCGTGGGGGGGGGGTGTAAAAGGTGCCAAATCCCAGTAACAAGTTCACAGGGAAAGACTACAAAGGATCCTGCCAATATTGAAACACCTGTGATTCTGATACAGTAAAAAAAAAACCACAAAACAGTTTAGACGTCATGCGTTCCACTACACCCCACCACCTGTCTCTCCACCACTAACTCTGCCTCTTGGTGTTATATATAGCGCGGTGTGAAAGGCAGACCACGCCAGCCACAACAAAAATTTCGATTTTTTTTTTTGGTATAAGGGTAACAGGAAGTTGGACTAGCATACCCAAGTGTAGGGAGCTGTGGTGTGTGTGTGTGTGTGTGTGAAGGGGTGTTAGGTCCCAGCCTATACATATGGACGTAATTTCTCTGGGGGGTTTTTCTGTTTACGAGTACGTGTTCTGACCTCACTAGGGGAAAGGTCACGGCAGGGTTAGCTCCGGAGGGATAATTATCAGATATGGCCAGAGCAAGGTGCGGTCTTGGGTATGAGAGTTTGGTGACCAAACTGGAGTGGTCCACTGAAGAATTGGCGAAGGTCAAGTTGGAGAACTTGAAATTAAGGGAAGAGCTGGCGATGTTAAAAGGAGAGGCTGGACGAGTAAAGCCAGTGGCTGACGAAAAATCAAGCGAGTGGAAAATTGTGAGTAGTGGGAAGACAAAGCTTTTGGTGAAGAAGCACACCAAGGATACGACAACAACGACAACAACAGCTAAGTGTACCAACCCGTTCAGTCCCTTGATAGACGAATTGGACGTTAGTACAGTCAGGGACAGGGATGACAAGGAAGGTATAAAAACTTTAATTGTTGGTGACTCACAGGTAAGGTACATGGACAGGGCCTTTTGTGGTAAAAACAAAAATAGGATGAGGGTGTGTTTGCCAGGAGCTGGGGTGGGGGATATAATTGACAGGATGGACAATATCTTGTCTGGTAATGGGAACAAACCCATTATCTGCCTCAGTGCAGGAGGCAATGATATTGGCCGGTGTAGGAGCGAGGAGCTTCTTGATAAGTTCAAGGCAGCCATAGATCGTATTAGGACTAAGGGAGGGATCCCTATCATATGCGGTGTCCTGCCTAGAAGGAGAGTTGGCAGTGAATGGTTGTCAAGGGCGGTTGGTGTTAACGACCGTCTTGACAGATATTGCAAGTCAATATCAGTCCCATTCATTGACAACTGGGACAACTTCTATGGCAGAAGGGACCTTTATGCTAGGGATGGGGTGCACCTGTCTAGGGATGGAGTAGCAACCCTGGCTGGGGCTCTAGAGGGGGCAGTTCAAAAGATATCGAAGTCTTTAAACTGCTAAGAGAACATAGGGGCACGGGGGTGGAGGAGACTGCAGTGGGAGCGGGTAAACAAGGCGAAAGATTACAGGGAAATAGTGTTAGGAATGATGACATAACTAAATTAGACAGGGAGTTTAAAACTAAACGCGGTAAGGGAAGGACTCAGAACACGACTAACTTAAATGTATATTACGCGAACAGTAGAAGTATGAGAAACAAAATGGATGATATTAGGGCCTTGGTATGTACAGAAGAAATCGATATAATTGCATTCACTGAAACATGGATCAACCTAGACACACGTGAATTACCAGTCGAATACCAAATTGCGGGTTACAAACTGTTCCATACCGATAGGCAGACCAGGAAAGGAGGCGGAGTAGCAATCTATGTTAGGGATAATCTGAAGTGTGAAATAAATAAGGAAATAAAAACTGAGAGGAATACAGAAACAATTTGGATAGAATTAAGCGACGGTCGGGAAAAATTAATCACAGGAGTAATATATAGACCCCCCAATCTTGACAGAGTCAATGAGCGACTTATCTGGGATGAAATGCGCAGGGCTTCCATACACAACAAAGTCTGTATAGTAGGCGACTTTAACCTTGGCCAAATAGATTGGACCGACCTTACGGGAAACTCAGAATCAGAGGATTTTCTCGAGACGATCCAGGACTGTTTCCTAAGTCAACATATAACCGAACCCACACGGGGTAATAATATATTGGATTTAGTTTTGTCAAACAGAGAAAACCTCATTAGCAATGTCGAGGTAGGGAACGAACTTGCAAACAGCGATCACAAAGAAATTCGATTCCAGTTAGATTTTCAGGGCAGACGTAAGGAAAATTCCACTAAAGTACCAGATTTCAGAAGGGCAAACTTTGACAGTTTAAAGAGGCAGCTAAGAGAGGGGGTGTCGCGCTTGGCCGTGAACCTGACAGATGACACCGACCTGATAACGAGATCTGAGATTGCCGAGTTCCACGACAATTTAAATAGTGAGTTACTTAATGCACAAAGGCAGAACATACCATACAAAAAACTCAGATCAAACAACAATGACCCTAAATGGATAAATAATTATTTAAAGAACATCATTGGCCAAAGGAAGGCTATAGGTAGAAGGATAAATCGTGGCGAAATTCACCTCCGGGACTATTATAGGGTATTGGCGAGTAGGGTTAAAACCGAGATAAGGAAAGCAAAGAGGAATAATGAGGTAAGGATAGCAAGGGAGGCAAAGACAAACCCCAAAGGATTCTACCAAATGTACCAAACTAAAACACGAGAAAAGATTGGACCAATACGGTCAGACTCCGGCGAGCTCACTGATAACGACGGAGAAATGAGCAATAATTTGAATAAATATTTTTCAACAGTTTTCACCAGCGAAAATTTAAACATGATACCCGAGGCACCGACTCTATTCAGAGATAGTGAAGAAAACAAATTAAGTGAGATAGTAGTGACTAGTAACGATGTTAGTAAGCAAATAGACAAACTAAAGCCTAATAAGTCACCTGGTCCCGATGAGATATTTGCCAGAGTATTAAAGGAATGTAAGGAAGAGCTTAGTATGCCCTTAGCAAAGTTGTTTAACATGTCCTTAAAAACAGGTGTAGTACCAGAATCCTGGAGGATAGCGAATGTAATACCGATCTTCAAGAAGGGGGATAGATCACTATCCTCTAACTACCGCCCAATCAGTCTAACATCAATAGTAGGCAAATTACTGGAAGCAATCATTTCAAACTCTATTCGAAATCACCTGGAGAAGCACAGATTGATCAATGATTCCCAGCATGGCTTCACAAGCGGACGTTCTTGCCTAACTAATCTATTAACATTCTTTTCATCAGTTTTCGAATCAGTGGACGAGGGGCACAATTATGATGTGGTATATCTCGACTTTAGCAAAGCCTTCGACAGAGTACCCCACGAAAGACTAATTAGAAAGGTAGAAGCTCATGGCATCAAAGGTGACATCCTTAAATGGATTAGGGCGTGGTTACAGGACAGGAAACAGCGAGTGAGCATTAACGGCACTAAGTCCCATTGGAGCAACGTCACAAGTGGAGTTCCCCAAGGCTCAGTACTTGGACCATTATTGTTTATTATATACATAAACGACATAGATATCGGCATAGACAGCAACATAAGTAAATTTGCTGATGATACTAAAATAGGACGTGTTATCAAATCTGACGAGGACTCGGCAAAACTACAGGAGGATCTAAACAAATTTTTCGAATGGTCTGAAAAATGGCAGATGAAATTCAACATTGACAAATGTAAAGTACTCAGTATAGGGAATGTAAACAGGGAAACCAGATACCAGATGAACAACGATGCCATAGAGAAATCCGACTGCGAGAGAGATTTAGGAGTAATGATAAGTAGGAACCTTAAGCCAAGTAAACAATGTGTTTTTGCTCGTAACAAGGCTAATAAAGTACTTGGGTTCATACAAAGGAGTGTTAGTTACAAGACTAGCGAGGTCATCCTAAAACTGTATCTTGCTCTTGTGAGACCACACCTGGATTACGCAGTCCAGTTCTGGTCACCGTATTACAGAATGGATATAGAATCCTTGGAAAGAATCCAGAGGAGAATGACAAGACTAATCCCGGGTATCAGGAACCTTGAGTATAGAGACAGGTTAAAGCATCTTAATTTGCACTCCCTTGAGAGACGTAGAGCGAGGGGCGACCTGATAGAGGTGTATAAATGGAAGGCAGGGCTAAACAAAGGGGACATTACAAAGGTACTCAAATTATCCAACCAGGAGCGAACTCGTAACAATGGTTTTAAATTGGACAAATTTAGATTTAGGCGTGAAATAGGTAAACACTGGTTTGGAAACAGAGTAGTGGATGAATGGAACAAGTTACCAAATATCATCATTAACTCGAATACGCTGAATTGCTTCAAACATAGGTTGGATGCTCATATGAGCAATAGGGGTTGGGTGTAAACGGGACTGCCCAGTATGGGCCAATAGGCCCGCTGCAGTTTTCTCCATTCTTATGTTCTTATGTTCTTATGTCTGTATGTTTCTAAAGTCTGTCTGTCTACTTGTCTGTCAGTAGGGGCGGAAGTATTGAAAGTTGTGGAGCAGCATCAAGCAGGACACACACACACACACACACACACACACACACACACACACACACACACACACACACACACACACACACACACACAAAATCAATCACATGGTATACATATAAACACGGTTTCTTTTTAATGATTATTGTTGTGGAGATAATAACTACATCTACTTACTATATGGATGAGCAATGAATATGAGTTATTATTACCAGTCAAGAGTAAATGCCTTCCATATATATACACAGGCCAAGTGAAGAAGTCGGTAGGGAGGTTATCAGCTCAGGGGGACAAGAGAAGGAATTTCCGCCGTGACTAATGCCGAGGTGATAAGGGAGTGTCACCTCTTGAGCAGCCTCCGTCCACATGTTGTCGCCCGGGAGCACTAAGATCCCATTTTTGCCTAGAAAGTTTGTCGCGGGAGAGGAACAAAAAAAAATGTGTCGTTATTACCAAAGTTCATCATTCTCAACACCGTCACAATACTCAAGAGTCATCAGGGCTCAAGGTTCTCTAGTTGAGAGGGGAGGGGTGTGTAGGGGGCGGGGGGGTGGTACAGGTATATGACGAGGCTGTAACACCTTGCTAGTGGTAGTCTTCACCGTCCCTACAACAGGACGGTGAGTTATGTTAGTGAGTCACAAAGGAACATTAGTAACACGAGCCTACATCATAGGTTAGCCATACTGTGAGTAGTTTATGAGCTCAGCACGACCCCGGTAACCTTCCCGGTGCTCGACTCCTACCCAAGCCCTGTCCAAGCCCTGTCCAAGCCCTACTCAACCCCTGTCCACCAAGCTCAGAATGCGTACCAAGCTTTCAGTATCCCGCCAAAATATATATCGAACCACTTCTGATTCTGCGACAAAGGGATAGTCAGCCAAGTCCAGTATGTGTTACGTAGTTAAGCTTTTTCTAAATAGCTACAAAATAGTGTGATCAAAGTGGCCACGGCGCCTACAAGCGACGAATCCAGCTAGCCAAGCGTCCCTCGGTAATTTTTCTGGCATAGGAAAATAAAGTCAGAAAATCAAGCTGGATGAGATAAATTCTTTTCCACGTGAGGCCACACATGCAGGTTCTCCGATCATCACCTCCACGTGAAAACATTTCTTCTAAATGCCAAATAAACACAGATAAAAAAAAAACCATAAACAGGAATAAAAATAAAACAGATAAACGGATAAATAAACCAGAAAGGGGATGATAAAGTTTCAAAAATGTATGACAAGTTTACAAGTAAGGAGATGTAACCATAGAGGCGTGTGAGATGGATCATGGAGTAACTCAGGCACTACCAGCTGCTGGCGTCCTCCCTCTCTCTCTCTCCCTCACACACACACACTCATACACACACACACACACACACTCATACACACACACACACACAAACACACTCCGGTCATGGTGATATAATGTAAATACTGCACTTTAACAACAACGACAAAGGTCTTTTAAGTGCTTACAATAATACGCTATTTGAATACGCTGGGAGGAAGCATTTGGGACTCAAGGATTCAGTTTAACATTAGATGAGAAGACGAAACCGACTATGCCAAGCTCTCTGAAAATAGTTGATAGGAGATTATTATTTTGAGAGAGGGAGTATTTCAGCAGTTTGTTCCCAATTTTAGCGGTTTGTTCCCAATTTCAGCGGTTTGTTCCCAATTTTAGCGGTTTGTTCCCAATTTTAGCGGTTGTTCCCAATTTTAGCGGTTTGTTCACAATTTTAGCTCAACATAGCCTTTAAATTTAGTGAACAGCAACACTATAGAAGTCTCTTTAATTACGTACGGAGAGCTGCAATGTTGACTTCCTTTACAAATATACTGTATACTTGAGGTCAAAGGTCAAGGAGCACTACCAGGACAAAAGTAGCGTCTCCCTTGAGTGAAACTTTGTCGTTGTGTACAAATCCTCATCAGCGACCAATACTAGTTCCTCCCTTGACCACAAACACACGATTTGCTATGTACTAAAAATTCTGACAATATATATCTGTACTTGTACAGATATAACTTGTAAGTATATATGTGTATCATTAATTCCTCAAAGTATATTCACTAATTTCAAGTATACCAGAGTAACGTGTATACATTAAAAGTTATCGTAGTAATTAATAAACCTTGGAGTGGCCGGCCGCTGCATGTCTAGCCAAACACTGCGGCTTTTTTCTCCTTCGTGTTCCATGTACACATTATGAAACGATTATTGCCGGTGTTATGTGTTACTACAGCAGCGGGGAAGACCATCACACACACACACACACACACACACACACACACACACACACACACACACACGTTGAAAAATAGTATCGAGCAAACTTAAAACACCCTGCAATGACCTGTTAATTTAGCCAAACCTAACCTAACCTAAATATATCTGTACTGGATATTATTGTACTTGTGAGGAAACATTTCTTGCATCTTTGGTCTTACACATGCACTACAGATGTACACCAAGTTCAGCGATGTACAGTAGTATGGTGCTCTATGTGCAGTATCTATCTCACTTCGTCTACTCTTTTGTTTTGTGTGAGTCATCTTCCATCCTCAGGGTCTCTGGCACACCCAAGTCAACCAAAGTGTATACAGGTATCTAAGCTTACAGTTGAGGAAGATAAGACAGTCTAGTGCAGTGCCGACAACACTTTCTGCCTCTGTGTACAGTCCCCTTCACTAGTGCGTTTACAGGGGCTTGTCATATACACATTCCACAAATCATTACATTGAGATATTTGTTTTAATATTGTTTTACTTTGATTCCATAGTATGTTTACTATTGCGAGTTTCCCTCTGTTGAATGTAAACAAACACAGGGCTGCCACACTGCACAAAACCTGACGAGCCCCTGTAAACGCACTAGTGAAGGGGACTGTACATCAAAGACTTATCAGGATGTATGGTGTGACAGCAACATGCATCAGGGTGAGAGATGTACGGGAACCATTATAATGTTTTCGTGTGGGTGATGTTTACTCACAGAAATACGATATATATTGCCTGTTGTCTCACGCTTACGACGGCCAACGACTAGATTCCCCGATGGCCATACAGTATGTTACAGTTTCCGCTGAGTGGGACGGAGAAAATGTCTGTTGTTAGAGCCAAAGTAGGATTTGGTCACTATTTTGGCCACCTTGAGTCCGCGAGTTTGATGTACTATACCAGCTGGGGATTACCCCACCCGGGCACAGGTCACTGACCCACATCGGGGCCTGGGGGGCGAAAATGTAATAATAATAATAATAATAAAGAATTAAAAAATGAAATAAAAAGATAAAAAATGAGAAACAATATACAGGGTATGTATGTTGTGTTGTCAATGGTAAGAGAAACAATTGAGACCCTGCAACTGTGTGTAAATGAGGCAGAAAGTCAGATCATCAACCTGGGACTTGGTCACAATTTTCGTGATGCCATATAGCAGCAGGGTCTACCATTAGACAACACATTATGCTTCCAATATCTTCCCAGGCGGTAGTACCTCCCTGTTTGGTAGCTGGCCACTACCTATTACCAATGATGGGGTTATGGGAGAAAAAAATACATAACTAGGAACAATGTGTAGTGTGTTAGGCATGTGGTCTCCAGATGAGTAAACACAAGGACGATTACTTGTTCTTTTTTACGAGGGGAGAGCGAGGCAAAGGTGCCGTTCTCACCACTCACACGCTCCCTTCACCTCCACGGCCTCAGTCACGTGTTTGGCGCCACACACACACACACACACACACACTACAGAGAAGAGTCACAAGACAAACGATTACCAACCAGTCATAACAAACTCTTCCATAACATTCGGTCATACAAAACACAGACCGAGGGACAGTAGATAAGGACGATCACAAAAGGGCCGCAAGTAGTAGTAGTAGTAGCAGAAATAGTAGTAGAAGTAGCAGTAGTAGTAGTAATTCGTGGCCATCATGAGTGTTGACAACCTGTGTGTGTGTGTGTGTGTGTGTGTGTAGATGTCTGTCTTGATGGCGCCTCGACACGCATCGTCCACCCCCATAATGTATTGGAACCTGATGATGGCGCAGCAGGGGGAGGTGGAAGAGGGGTGGGGTGGGGTGGGGTGGGGTGGGGTGGGGTGGGGTGGGGTGGGGTGGGGTGGGGTAGGGTGGGGTGGGGTGGAAGAGGGGTGGGGTGGGGTGGTGGTGGGGTGGAAGAGGGGTGGGGTGGGGTGGGGTGGGGTGGGGTAGGGTGGGGTAGGGTGGGGTAGGGTGGGGTGGGGTGGGAACAGGTAGGCGAAGGGGAGGAAAGAGAGAGGAGGGAGGTGCCAGGCAAGACGATTGTGGGAGGAGTTGCGGGACCAGAGTGAATATAATGCCAAGGGTCTGACACACAACCTCCACAGACATAAGGTATTGGAATCAGATGAAGGATACAGGCGGGGAGGGAGGGAGGGAGGGAGGGAGGGAGGGAGGGAGGGAGGGAACAGGTACTAAGGAGGGTGAGATGGAGGGACAGGTATTGAGGAGGTAAGAAGAAGGAACAGGCATTGATGAAGGAGGGAAGGAGGGAGGGAGGGAAAGAACAAATCATGAGGAGATAGGAAACAGGCAATAAGGAAGGGAAGGAGAGAAAGGAGAAGGAACAATCATTACAGAGGGAGGGTCAGGGGTGGGGGTTAGGGGAGGGGTTAGGGAGAGGTTAGGGGAGGGGTTACGAGGCAGGGAGATACAATACAAAGTAGTTGACAGTGATTGAGGTCAGAGGAGGGGGTAACAAAGGTGCCGCAAGAGGTAGTGTAGTGTAGTGAAGTGAAGTGTAGTGTAGTGTAGTGTAGTGTAGTGTAGTGTAGTGTAGTGGAATTATCTCAAAGACCTCGCAGCGTCGACGTCGAAACTATATTAGGTCTTCAGCCAATGAGAAATCAGTTATTCTTTGTTATTCTTTTTTTAATTCGACAACATGTACATCAGTTAAGTAGTACACACACACACACACACACACACACACACACCGCGTAACCAAGTTCATAAGTTTGTTTCAACGTTCTTTAAAAGTTCGAGACTTCCCTTATAGTTTTCAAAGGTCAGAAAATGTTCAATGTTTACTCTTTACTTTTCCAAGGCTTAGAGAGAAGAGCAGCTCGTGACCTGTACTATTATTTATCCAATTAATCACTTAACTATCTAACTACTTATAACTAGTATGTCGGACAAGATTAGTTAAGAAACGAACCACATCAATTATTTAAGTTCCAGAGATAAGTTTTCAAGTTCCGGTGGTCAGAAGCATTAAGTTCAAATTCTAAAAGGCAGCTTAAGTCATATATGCAAATCAAGAATTTACCAGACCAAAAACAGACCTAACACACGTCGACTCATCACCGCAAGATCAACCACACTACCACACCTTAGGTCCTATAGCATTATCTTTCCCTTTCAATAACATTCAAAATAATTTATTCCTTAAAAATTATGTGGCTGATCAATGCTAAGAAACTAATCGTCATTTTTCTTCGTTATTGACTCTTTTTTCTCAAACTTCATTTTCTAAGGATTTTATATATTTCTTTAGTATAATTTCCTCTTCATTCAATTCATCTCATTTATTTATGACATAATAAACAGTTTCACCACATCACCAAGCTTACAATAATCGCTAAGAATTAATAAATTAAATATTATCCCAACGCTTGGTTTGTTTTATAATTAATTCACAGGTGTTAGTGAAACATAAAACACCATCACAACATTAAAACACTGTCAACACCTGCACTCAAACACGCCACTTAACTATTATATAAACAGTATCACAGTTACTTAAACACGTTGTGGTTTTGATATTTATTCACTTTAAAGACGCTTCTTATAAATAATCCAAGGATTTAGAGAATAACTGGTGTAATCCCATATAACGAGACGCCCGACGAACGAATCCAACTAATCCCTGGCGAGTAATGCACAAAATCCTATGTTACTCCCGCACATCCTGGCCTAGAAACACTCCTGACGATGTGTTGAGTCAGGGGTCAGGGCCAGGTGGTGTACTGTAGAACATGGAGGTAGGGAGCAGGATACACACGCTTCCAACACACTAACTACTGTACGTTCACACTGGTTACTTGATGTACACTCACACAGTCTACTTGATGTACACTCACACAGTCTACTTGATGTACACTCACACAGTCTACCAGAGGAACTGATGGTTGGTTTACGGTGCTAAGGATTAAATTAACACAGTACATAGACGAAATCCAAACTGTTAAGTGTAGAGGTGAGGTGAGGTGAGGTGAGGTGAGGTGATTAACGCCCGAGTCCCTCACTGTTGTTTCTCTCACGTGATAAAACTGTTAGGAGAAAATAAAGTTATATCAAGTCGAGAAAACTTCTACAAGTGAAGACTGATTTAGAGCCAGAGAGGACCACAGTTAAGAGTAGTTTGGTCGATGACAAGACCCTGCACACACACACACGCACACACACGCACACACACACACACACACACACCCACACGCACACACACACACACACACACGCACACACACACGCACACACACACACACACACACACACGCACACACACACACACACGCACACACACACACACACGCACACACGCACACACACACACACACACACACGCACGCACACACGCACACACACACACACACACACACGCACACACGCACACACACGCACACACACACACACACGCACGCACACACACACACACACACACACACGCACACACGCACACACACACACGCACACACACACACACGCACACACACACACACACACACACGCACACACGCACACACACACACACGCACGCACACACGCACACACACGCACACACACACATACACACACGCACACACACACACACACGCACACACACACACACACACACACACACACACGCACTACAGTATACATGCAAACATCCCGCCGTCACAATCATACAAGTCAATACTTTTCACCACGTATAACTGTAATGATAACACGACTGAGACTTGACAGTAGTATTATGAAATTCATGTTCCTCGGCCCACACACTCGGCCACGAGAATAACACGGCTGGGTAACTGACGTTGCCAATAATGACGAGAACTCACACGGCTCCTGAAGGCTTGCGTCACTACAACTCTGACTGCTTTCACTGACCATAGTTGGTGGCGTTTGAGAGAGGAACCATTAATGTGTGTAATTACCTGCGTGTGGCCAATCATCAACACCTATTCACTATACCTGCACTATACCTTGAGGGATAACTTTGACTAAACAATAAACTACAATACCTGAAGAAGATTGGAAGACGTACAAAGATTTAGAATTCGTTTGTTTACGAAAAGTGATAAACATATTTGGCTGGCGGTCCTCTGTAAGGAACTAGCAATTACCCCGAGTACGATGGCAGGGGGTGGGGGGGAGGTGAGCAAGTGTGTTGATGGAGACTGTGTTGGGGTAGGGAGGGGGTACGAGGTAGGGAGGGGTAGGGGAAGGGAGGGGTAGGGGAAGGGAGGGGTAAGGGGTAGGGAGGGGAGGGAGGGGTAAGGGGTAGGGAGGGGTAAGGGGTAGGGAGGGGAGGGAGGGGTAGGGAAGGGAGACTGTATTGGGGTAGGGAGGGGTAGGGGAAGGGAGAGGTAGGGGGTAGGGAGGGGAGGGAGGGGTAGGGTTGCCACGCATCATAATCAGCTTATCTAATTTCCAGGGTTTCCACGCAAAGGTCAGGCTAACGACCTATTGGCCCCATCACCCCATCCACGCCACCCATCACCCCATCCACGCCGCCCATCACCCCATCCACGCCACCCATCACCCCATCCACGCCGCCCATCACCCCATCCACGCCGCCCATCACCCCATCCACGCCGCCCATCACCCCATCCACGCCGCCCATCACACCATCCACGCCACCCATCACCCCATCCACGCCACCCATCACCCCATCCACGCCACCCATCACCCCATCCACGCCACCCATCACCCCATCCACGCCACCCATCACCCCATCCACGCCACCCATCACCCCATCCACGCCACCCATCACCCCATCCACGCCACCCATCACACCATCCACGCCACCCATCACCCCATCCACGCCACCCATCACCCCATCCACGCCACCCATCACACCATCCACGCCACCCATCACCCCATCCACGCCACCCATCACCCCATCCACGCCACCCATCACCCCATCCACGCCACCCATCACCCCATCCACGCCGCCCATCACCCCATCCACCGCTCTCATTTACCAGTTAATTCCAGTGACTCTCCCACCGTCAAGGCCGAGGTAGTGAAACAGGAAGATACTTTACCGTAGACTTACTCCGCGTGCTTCATAACCTGACCTGACCTAAGCCAACCCCTAATCCAACCCAACCTAAACTAACGTAACCTAACCTAGCCTAAGTAAACTCCTAATATAACCTAACCTAACCACTACCACGACCACCAGTAAGTCGTGAGAGGGTGTGTACCGTTCATGACGACTACCACCACGACCTTCCTGCTTATATTCGAGGAAACGTGAGAATAATTAATTTATTGCTCGATATGTAATACACAGTTAATGGCTCAGGTCGGTAGTGAAGATCACAGCACTGTACCTGAACCATGTATACGAGACACACACACACACACACACACACACACACACACACACACACACACACACACACCAGAGATCACAGGAAGCACCACCACCTTGGGAGTTGAGACAGTACAGGGAGCGCTGAGCCCGGCGGCCACACCAGGAGCTGAGTTCCTTCGTGTGGAACACTAGTGATCCAGAGTTCATATTCTCAACGGTTCGTACAATAACCTATCCTGGTAATTTAAGCAAAATCACAACAGTAACATCTAAAATAACGCTTCACCCGCTTTAACTACGTCTACAAAATCAGCATAAAAAATCGTTGTCAATTCCTAAAGCAAAAGTGTTTCTCAATAGTTCTCATGTATGAAAGATATTCCCCGAAAATCTAACTCACAGTGCTGTACAGTCTCCGGGTAAACCAGCCGTTGGGAATACCTGACGACATTTCCTCACAAGTTTATGTGTATTAGGGAAACTCGTATGGCTGTCTCCTGCTAGAACAAAAATATCGATGCTGTTCATCAATTGGTGGAGTAACAACGTCAAGACACCTGTTGCTATAACCATGAGGAGGGGAGGGGAGGGGAGGAAGACTCATGGTAACCTCCCCAGTCACCTGCCGAGTGTGACGAAGACCATCCCAGTGAGTGTGACGGAGTATGATGACCCAAGACCAAGTAGTTACCCAGATATGGTAAATCCTCCTACACAGTACACAATTAATAGTCATCCCTCAACAGATGCAAATTCAATTGATTATAATGACTCTCCACTACCTAAGGGGGAACTAAGGAAGATGACCACCTGAGTACATCATCCAGTGACCTATATACAACCTGTGCTGATTCCTAGTCATAAGAACATCAGCAACAATTACGCCATAAACAATAACATAGGTTACATATTTCTGATAATAAAAGCCACGTGTATATAACCACCTTTTTCAAATTACTCTAACAAAAAAAATATAATACTTTTTACCCGCGAAAGTATAGTAAACAGATTTGATTAAACAAAGTACGAATTTGGTGAAAGGCATAATGAGAGAGGGAAGCAAGGGAGAGGAATGATGGGAGGTATTAAATAGAGACAAAGGTGTAGGGAAGATGTAGAGAGAGGGAGATGAGTACAAAAAAGAAAACCATTTAACCTTATGACTGAAGAAGTACTCATATTGTGTTGACACCCGTAAGGTTAGGGAAGCTTTAAGTTAAAAGGTGAGTAAAAAAAGGTCACCATCTCCACACAACACTCAGAAAACTATCTTAGTAAGGTCAGGTTAAATGGGGAACAGTTTAGGTGATAGCTAACAAGAATAATTAATCAATAGTTTCATACAAGAACGGGACAACATGTCTGTGTGTGTGGGTGGGGAGGAGGTCACAACAGGTCTGTGTGTGTGGGTGAGGAGGAGGTCACAACAGGTCTGTGTGTGTGGGTGGGTAGGAGGTCACAACAGGTCTGTGTGTGTGGGTGGGGAGGAGGTTACAACAGGTCTGTGTGTGTGGGTGGGGAGGAGGTCACAACAGGTCTGTGTGTGTGGGTGGGGAGGAGGTCACAACAGGTCTGTGTGTGTGGGTGGGTAGGAGGTCACAACAGGTCTGTGTGTGTGGGTGGGGAGGCGGTCACAACAGGTCTGTGTGTGTGGGTGGGGAGGAGGTTACAACAGGTCTGTGTGTGTGGGTGGGGAGGAGGTCACAACAGGTCTGTGTGTGTGGGTGGGGAGGAGGTCACAACAGGTCTGTGTGTGTGGGTGGGGAGGAGGTCACAACAGGTCTGTGTGTGTGGGTGGGTAGGAGGTCACAACAGGTCTGTGTGTGTGGGTGGGTAGGAGGTCACAACAGGTCTGTGTGTGTGGGTGGGGAGGAGGTCACAACAGGTCTGTGTGTGTGGGTGGGGAGGAGGTCACAACAGGTCTGTGTGTGTGGGTGGGGAGGAGGTCACAACAGGTCTGTGTGTGTGGGTGGGGAGGTCACAACAGGTCTGTGTGTGTGGGTGGGGAGGAGGTCACAACAGGTCTGTGTGTGTGGGTGGGAGGAGGTCACAACAGGTCTGTGTGTGTGGGTGGGGAGGTCACAACAGGTCTGTGTGTGTGGGTGGGGAGGAGGTCACAACAGGTCTGTGTGTGTGGGTGGGGAGGAGGTCACAACAGGTCTGTGTGTGTGGGTGGGGAGGAGGTCACAACAGGTCTGTGTGTGTGGGTGGGGAGGAGGTCACAACAGGTCTGTGTGTGTGGGTGGGGAGCAGGTCACAACAGGTCTGTGTGTGTGGGTGGGGAGGAGGTCACAACAGGTCTGTGTGTGTGGGTGGGGAGGAGGTCACAACAGGTCTGTGTGTGTGGGTGGGGAGGAGGTCACAACAGGTCTGTGTGTGTGGGTGGGTAGGTCACAACAGGTCTGTGTGTGTGGGTGGGTAGGTCACAACAGGTCTGTGTGTGTGGGTGGGTAGGAGGTCACAACAGGTCTGTGTGTGTGGGTGGGGAGGAGGTCACAACAGGTCTGTGTGTGTGGGTGGGGAGGAGGTCACAACAGGTCTGTGTGTGTGGGTGGGGAGGAGGTCACAACAGGTCTGTGTGTGTGGGTGGAGAGAGGTCACAACAGGTCTGTGTGTGTGGGTGGGGAGGAGGTCACAACAGGTCTGTGTGTGTGGGTGGGGAGGAGGTCACAACAGGTCTGTGTGTGTGGGTGGGGAGCAGGTCACAACAGGTCTGTGTGTGTGGGTGGGGAGGAGGTCACAACAGGTCTGTGTGTGTGGGTGGGGAGGTCACAATAGGTCTGTGTGTGTGGGTGGGGAGGAGGTCACAACAGGTCTGTGTGTGTGGGTGGGGAGGAGGTCACAACAGGTCTGTGTGTGTGGGTGGGGAGGAGGTCACAACAGGTCTGTGCGTGTGGGTGGGGAGGAGGTCACAACAGGTCTGTGTGTGTGGGTGGGGAGCAGGTCACAACAGGTCTGTGTGTGTGGGTGGGGAGGAGGTCACAACAGGTCTGTGTGTGTGGGTGGGGAGGAGGTCACAACAGGTCTGTGTGTGTGGGTGGGGAGGAGGTCACAACAGGTCTGTGTGTGTGGGTGGGGAGGAGGTCACAACAGGTCTGTGTGTGTGGGTGGGGAGGAGGTCACAACAGGTCTGTGTGTGTGGGTGGGGAGGAGGTCACAACAGGTCTGTGTGTGTGGGTGGGGAGGAGGTCACAACAGGTCTGTGTGTGTGGGTGGGGAGGAGGTCACAACAGGTCTGTGCGTGTGGGTGGGGAAGAGGTCACAACAGGTCTGTGTGTGTGGGTGGGGAGCAGGTCACAACAGGTCTGTGTGTGTGGGTGGGGAGGAGGTCACAACAGGTCTGTGTGTGTGGGTGGGGAGGAGGTCACAACAGGTCTGTGTGTGTGGGTGGGGAGGAGGTCACAACAGGTCTGTGTGTGTGGGTGGGGAGGAGGTCACAACAGGTCTGTGTGTGTGGGTGGGGAGGAGGTCACAACAGGTCTGTGTGTGTGGGTGGGGAGGAGGTCACTAGGCTAGTCGGCCATCTCCGAATTCATTAAAACTTTATTATGTTCTTTTTCATTTTTTTACCTGGAATGAATTTCATGGTCTTAACTTTTAATCAGATTCTTCTCTGTTGCCTACAGGAGCCTCCCTCGTGTTTACCGTCCCTTATGTTGTTACGTCTTTGTTTACTCATTGTGACCTAACTACTGATCAATGGTGTTGTGGTGGTGATACAAGGACCATTACATCACCACACTGTTAACGTGGTCTCTTAAACAGGCCCTACTGTACGGTTGTGGTGAAATTTGAAGAGATTCTGGTGTCTACTGTCAGGTGATCTGCCGCACTGTGAGAAAGTCATTAAAATCACCATCTCTCAACTCGCATTTCAGCCCAGCCCCTGTGTTTAAAGGGCTCACCAAACACACTCAGTCAGCCCATCTGCTGTCAGTCCGAGTGGTGAACTTATGTCAACACGCTAAACATGAATGATTCTCAGCTGACGAAACATTATGGTAAAGTACTTGGTGATGATTCATTAGAGAACCGTGACGAGTGTAGGTGTTGCAACATTTGTGTATTAAAACAAAAATTACAATTAGGTGTCCCGGTAATGTACAATACAGCGTGTCAAAAAAATTGAATATATCTTGGGGCTAGCACTTCACGGGACTATATTACCACAGGGCTACAAACTGTGTAATGAGGCTACAGAGTTTACGGAGGACACAGTGACACGGGGCTACTGAGTCTCCAGAAGGCTACAGACTGTGTCCCAGGGCTACAAAGTGTCTCGGGCTTGGGGGTAGGTAAGCTACTACAGGTGACCCTCCTTCACATCACCCTGCTCTCACAGGCTTGGTGATGGAGGAGGACTTTGACTCCCTCTGTAACTTCCTGCTAATGGCGACATGTCGTAATGTAATTGATTGTCGGCCGTTCTCTTTGGTTCTACTTGTTACCACCTTAACTCCAGGTTAATAAGAAGCAACAAGGCTGAACCAAGTGAGTTGTGAGCGCAACATCAGAGAACATCGTTGTGTTGGCTTCAAAGATGGCGACTAGGAAGGGGAGAGAGGAGAGGGGCGGGGGACAGGGCAGAGAAGGGGTAGGGAGAGGGGGAGAGAAGGGGTAGGGAGAGGAGGTGGGGGAGAGAAGAGGGAGGGGAGGGGGAGAGAAGGGGGAGGGGAGGGGGAGGTCAGCGTGGGGAGGAGCTTCTAGATGTTCGAGTCAGTAGCTTTTGGTTATTACTATCTTACAAATTCTATGGTAAACAAAAACAAAATCACAGTATAATAGCCTAACTTTAATATACCTAACCTAACATAACCTAAACTAACCTACAGTAACTTAACCTGACTTAACTTAGCACCATCCTAAACTAGCACTAACTAAACCTAACTAACATTTCAATCTGATCTAACTTCACCCAACCTAACCTAACCTAACCTAACCTAACCTAACCTAACCTAACTTGACCTGATTTAAACTAAAGTAACCGTACACTAACCTAACTTCGTCCATACAAATCTAACTTAAACCGAGCAGAGCCTTAATCTACCATAACCCAGAGGAACCTAACTTAATCTTGGTCCCAACTAACTCACAACTAAACTAACCTAATCCGAACATAACATAACATAACCTAACCTAACCTAACCTAACCTAAATAATTCTTAAATCGACTTCACTTAACCTAACATGGTGAAGGGCGGTGAGGTTAGGTGAGGAAATTTCAGCTTCTCAACAGAGCTCCTTTAAACTTGTAGATCAAGACAACACGAGCTTTGTTTATATACACGTACAGGGTTAAGGTATGTCACTCCAAGCTAAATTACGAATCTACTAAAAAAACAACACCGACTATGCTATGCTATTCAACGTCATCATCGTCACCTTGTGGGAACAGTTGAGTGACCCGTAACTCAGCTAGTGAGGGTTCCTTGAGACTGAATAAAAGCTCTACTCTCTACTTCCAGGGAGCTCTATGTCTCTACATCCTCGACAAAGACTAGCCTTCTTATTCTCTAAATGAACTCTAACCAGGAGACTTGGTATTGTGTGGTCGTGTGTAGTGGTTAGGGCGGGACCCACCACCACCTTACGACACATACATCATAGAAAACTGAACTATAAACTTCTCGTCCCGCGGGATGGGGGACGTCTTTAATATATTAGAGTGTCACACTTTATTATGTTTACCCTTGTGATCAGCATTATTTTAATTATTATTATTGCGTTCCCCCCTTGCGTTTTGGGATAGATGTCAAAAGGCTACAGTAATAATATTAAAAGTAAAAAGTAATATGTCTAAAGAACAGAATTCAAGCTTGGTCGACTTAATGGTGCTACTTGACTAATGAACAAGAGGAGCCATACGTAATAGTCCCCTGGCAGTGACGCCACGTAACCAGTATTTATATAAACATACGTCCGCCGACACGAGACAGGACGGAGAAAAACCTGACAAGTTGTTGCTTCCATAACTAAACTGTGACAGCCTAGAAGACACCGACGATAAATTCTTAATGACGAACACAGTGAGACGTACACCTGGAGAAGGTCGAGGCAACATGGAGGTACTCACACAACATACAGTAGGCAACATGGAGGTACTCACACCACATACAGTCTGAAGACCTATACAAGCCCCACGCACGTTTCACCTTATATATGAAGAGAAGTAAGAGGTAAACACTAGGTATTATTAACGACAGGGTAGGGTTCAGAGGTGGTTGTTATACAGAACTGCACAACCATACATATTCACATTGATACTGTATATGGACAGTGTTGGATTGGAAACGATGACTTACAATAAGTTGATTTATGTGAGCATAACCTATGAAAATTATTATTAGTTAATTTCTCCAGTGATCCTCTTTAGGTACTGTAGTATTTCTACACAAGCCAAAGTTACCAATTTGACTTGGGCATTAGCAGGGTATTAGAGATGATCTTCCTCTGACACACGCACTAGTACATATTATAAACCTGTACATGTTGTTACTTTGTTTACAGGGAGTTGGTGTACAGTACAGTATGTTGTATCACTAACTGGGTTCTCCCTCCCCCAGGTCCGTGCCGGCTGTGCCCTCATGTTGGTGGTTGTGGTGTTCGCCTCGTGCGTGTCAGCCCAACTCAACTTCTCCCCTGGCTGGGGCAAGCGTGCGGCGGCCGCCAGCGGCACAGACCCAGCCGCCTCCCTTCACCCCGCGCCACCAGCCGTTCTCACCGCAGCATCAGGCGCCAACGCCGGCGATAGCTGCGGCACCATCCCCGTCTCCGCCGTCATGCACATCTACAGGCTCATCAGGGTCAGTCTGTGGTATACCGTGGTCAATGACAGTTGGTTAGGACATATTTCAGGCAGTTGTGACAGTGCCAGTCACTGTCAAGTTCACCTTCTCTTCATCAGTGTTAGTTTAGAATAAACACATTTAAATGAGACTTGTCAAGAAGAGTCAGGATTATCAGGGCAGACAGGCCTGCCAGAAGCTAACTGAGGCTCAACTAGGTCAGTCAAGGTTACTAGCCTCCATCACCAAGGCCGTGTCTCCTTCGGGCTCTGTTGTTACTCCACACATTTCTATCACCAATTTTAATTTCTATTAGATTCGCTTTTTCACTATTTAAGCCTGAAGCACCTTCTGGTGTAGCTAAGGCTCAGTGCTGTAGTAGTGGACCGTGAGGCGGCCTGCTCTGTCGACGCTATCTTGGGTTCTGAGGGGTTATGGTCTCTTTATTTAAGGTCAAACTTTAAGAATCTCTCAAGAATCCAGAGAAGTGGAGAAGGTAAAGACTGAGAGAAAGGATCATTTATCTCCTGTGTGCTAGGAGGGTGACCTACTCCCCTGAGACGAGATCAACAAAGCTCACGTCACTCACACACGTCACTCACTCATGCCACTCACTCACGTCACTCACACACGTCATCGCCCGTCACACACACGGGATTTTTTCTTCTTCGAATGAACACGACCGTCACGAGACCAACCCATTACAATTATTAACCAAGACTTAATCTCTACTAAATACAGGTCGCTGGCAGAAGACGGCTGACTTAAAGCATATTTATCTATTCATAGACAAAATCATATCACCAAAATATGTCGGTATTCCACTTTTGGCCAGACCAGATTCACATATTTTGTTCTGGGTTACTCTAATGATGTTCAATATGGTAGATATAACATTATCACCCCCAATAACGACTATTAACTGATGTTTACTTATTTTGGGGATACTACTACTACTACTACTACTACTACTTATAATAATAATAATAATAATAATAATAATAATAATCGGTTCTGGATTAGGCAGGCTCGTGGTGCTCCTACGTGTCCACTTTGGTCTAAATTTTATGTATATGTTTAATAATTTACGTTTAATATATCCTTCAAGAAAAAAAAAAGGAATTCATAAAGGAATATCAATATGGTCAATGAAACATGGGTCTCTCTCTCTCTCTCTCTCTCTCTCTCTCTCTCTCTCTCTCTCTCTCTCTCTCTCTCCCAGTTCCCCCGTTTGCCTCCCACACAGAAGCAATGAGCAGTCTTACATCCCTTTGACTACAGAACATAAGGTATTTCCTCACCAGTTCTTCCATCCCCACGGTGTCCCTCCACCTGTCTTATAGTTTACACTGCTCCATTCAACACCCTTAACAGGTATTCCTCCTTACCTCTCCTCGACCCACCACAGCGCACCACCCTGCTAGATGCGTCACAGCCTCACTCACTCTCACGTACTGTATTTTCTCTCTACAGAATGAGGCGGCGCGACTGATCCAGTGTCAAGAAGAAGAGTACATGGGTTAGAGGCGGGTCCTGGCCCCTCCACCACCTCCCAGTCTTAGCCAAACCTCTGTGATTGTTGTAAGATTACTGCGTGATTCTCCGCCTCCCTGTTAACCATAGAGATGCTACTACGTCCTTTAGGCTGACACGCAGCCTGCACCACCTGGCCCGGGACACACCCCCGTGGCCTGGTGATGCTCTCTCAACATTTTAGTGAAAAAATAAAAAATAAATAACCTCCGTGTCATGAGATTCATACTTATATTTTTCTCATCGTTCTGAAAACATGCGGGCTGGAATATCTGGATCAGAAATGTTGCATTTGATTAAACTAGTCCATGTGGCCATATAGTTTCCTTGCCCCCCCCCCCCCCCCCCGTGTGTGTGTGTGTGTGTGTGTATGTTGTGATGCAGGACGCGACCTAAGGTGAAGGCTGGCACACAGGTCCATCCTGGAAAACACAAATTATCCCCAAGAAAAAAAGAAAAAGAAAAAGAATATACACACCAACTACAACTGTTTTCCTTAACTATCTATGCATTAATTTATCGATTGATTTAGTTGCTTCCCCTTTTTATTTTTCGCTATTAATGTTTTTAAGTTGGAGCTCCAGGCATAAACACAAAAGTTACGAGACTGATGAGTGAAAAGGTGAGGTACAGTACACGTAACTCGGCATGTGTGAGGGACAGTACACGTAACTCGGCATGTGTGAGGGATAGTACACGTAACTCGGCATGTGTGAGGGACAGTACACGTAACTCGGCATGTGTGAGGGATAGTACACGTAACTCGGCATGTGTGAGGGACAGTACACGTAACTCGGCACGTGTGAGGGATAGTACACGTAACTCGGCATGTGTGAGGGACAGTACACGTAACTCGGCATGTGTGAGGTACAGTACACGTAACTCGGCACGTGTGAGGTACAGTACACGTAACTCAGCACGTGTGAGGGACAGTACACGCAACTCGGCACGTGAGGGATAGTACACGTAACTCGGCACGTGTGAGGGACAGTACACGTAACTCGGCATGTGTGAGGGATAGTACACGTAACTCAGCACGTGTGAGGGACAGTACACGTAACTCGGCACGTGTGAGGGAAACATCAACACGTAGTCTGGACAGCTGTTTTACTCTCCACCACAACACACACACACACACACACACAGTGCCATCACCTTTACATCTATGGTTAAAGAAATTGGCTAAGTAAGTAAGGAAGGAAGGAAGGAACTCTATGTTAAATCACACACATATATAAATAACATGACTACGCCTTCAGGTAGCTATTTTTTCATGTTTTCTTTCAGTCGTTCACATAGATAATTATAATACCACGTGTAAACTATCTATGCCATGTACATCTTGACAACAGCCACCCATACGTGTCTCATTAAAACACGTATCGAATATAGTGTACAAAAATGTCAAATGAGAGTTAAGTTCTTGTATGTATGATAAACTGGCCATGATGTGGTGTGATGTTTATAGTAACGAAGACTACTTGAGATAAGCGTCCAGTACAGCGTTCGTTTCAGCTCTTAACACTAACACAACTGTTTTACCATTACTCCTCAGTACCACACTCATCCAGGACTACCACACTCATCCATCACTACACTTACTACCACACTCATCCAGGACTACCACTCATCCATTACTACACTTACTACCACACTACCACACTCATCCAGGACTACCACACTCATCCATTACTACACTTACTACCACACTATCACACTCATCCAGGACTACCACACTCATCCAGGACTACCACACTCATCCATCACTATACCTACTACCACACTCATCCATTACTGCATCACGTTACCACACCCTTTCACAAAGACACCACCACAAAATCACCACACCACCATGGCCTTCCACCATACTACCACACTCATCCACCAAACCACCACAGCGTTCCACCACACCACCACAGCCTTCCACCATACCACCACACCCCTCCACCACACCACCACCACAGCTTTCCACCATACTACCACGCCACCACACTCATCCATTACTGCATCACGTTACCACACCCTTTCACAAAGACACCATAACAAAACTACCACACCACCACAGCCCTCCACCATAACACCACACCCCTTTACCACACCATCACACCCCTACACCATACTACCACACCATCACACCCCTGCACCATACTACCACACCATCACACCCCTGCACCATACTACCACACCATCACACCCCTGCACCATACTACCACACCATCACACCTCTGCACCATACTACCACACCATCACACCCCTGCACCATACTACCACACCTCCACAACTACACCACACCAGGAAACAGCCGAGATACTACACCTGCAGGACGTCACATTTCGCTGGGCTACTCCTATACCTATATATATATATATAATTATAAACCAAAGAGAATAACATACTCTCCCAGCATAACAAACTTCAGTGTTTCTTTAACCTTCATCATAATGTTTCTCGGGTTAATAATTCTCAAACATTCATTCAAATTTGTCATTTGTAAATTTCTCCACCTGAAAATTATTATTTATTTAAAAAATCAAGTTTATGATTAAAAATGAAATAAAAAAAATCTATCAAAATCTGTCATGTGAAATTTCTGAAAAGATTTTTCTAAAATGTTCAGGTTTAAAATTCACTTTCTTATGAAAGCTCATAAGATTTTTTGGTATCTCTTAATAAATCATAGTAACTAACTGTATTTTTATATGAAGTTATGGCCACAAGTTTCGAAAAACACACGCCTTGGCAACTTCCACACTGGGCGAGTCGGGAGCTGTATATGGCCGCCAGTGTGAACAATATATGGTACTGTCTATACAAGGACGACCACAGTGTCTTTGATCCTAAAAAAAATCATAGTTAAATATAATTTGAAGTCCTTAAATGACCCTAAACTAAAGTGGTTGAGAGAGTAGAGTTTTAACCTGCCATGATATCGATTTTTGGACACACACACACACACACCAGCAACTTCGAACACATAATCTGTCCTCTTAACTAAGGTAGTTTACATACATTCCTATATTCCATTAAGAAAAAATAACTTTAGAACTTAAATGAACCTGAGTGTATTACCGCAGTACTTACTACACTTTGTTCTGCAATACATCACACTCTACTGCTACATCTCTGCCGAGGTAAATAATAATAACTCATCAAACGGCAAGAAGGTGTTTGTGCTGTGCTTCACCTAGTGGCGCTGTTGTAAGGGATCACGTGTCAATAAATATCAGGTGCCACACAAGTATCAGGTGCCAACATAAGTATCAGGTGCCACACAAGTATCAGGTGCCACACAAGTATCAGGTGCCAACACAAGTATCAGGTGTCACACAAGTATCAGGTGCCACACAAGTATCAGGTGTCACACAAGTATCAGGTGCCACACAAGTATCAGGTGCCACACAAGTATCAGGTGCCAACACAAGTATCAGGTGCCACACAAGTATCAGGTGCCACACAAGTATCAAGTGATAGCACAAGTATCAGGTGCCACACAAGTATCAGGTGCCACACAAGTATCAGGTGCCAACATAAGTATCAGGTGCCACACAAGTATCAGGTGCCACACAAGTATCAGGTGCCAACACAAGTATCAGGTGTCACACAAGTATCAGGTGCCACACAAGTATCAGGTGTCACACAAGTATCAGGTGCCACACAAGTATCAGGTGCCAACACAAGTATCAGGTGCCACACAAGTATCAGGTGCCACACAAGTATCAAGTGATAGCACAAGTATCAGATGCCACACAAGTATCAGGTGCCACACAAGTATCAGGTGCCACACAAGTATCAAGTGATAGCACAAGTATCAGGTGCCACACAAGTATCAGGTGCCACACAAGTATCAGGTGCCAACACAAGTATCAGGTGCCACACAAGTATCAGGTGCCAACACAAGTATCAGGTGCCACACAAGTATCAGGTGCCACACAAGTATCAGGTGCCACACAAGTATCAGGTGCCACACAAGTATCAGGTGCCAACACAAGTATCAGGTGCCACACAAGTATCAGGTGCCACACAAGTATCAGGTGCCACACAAGTATCAGGTGATAGCACAAATATCAGGTGCCAGGGTGCCAACACAGAGGACTCGGGGCACTAATATACACTATCCTTGAAAGGCGATGCAAAGGGGCGCCCAATAAACTGAGTTGTTTTATTTAGACTACAGACCGTAACTGATACTGGTGTATGTGTGTGTGTGTGTGTGTGTGTGATGACAGTAGACTGCCAAAGCAGTTACTTTACAGTCACCTAACGAATAGTAAGCGTAACGGTGGCGGGCAACTGAAAAGGTATAAGGATAGTCTTAAGACAAACCTGAAAAGTGCCAAATCGACCCCCTCACCTGGGAGACGATTACTCCACACCGAGGCAGACAAGCGCCAGCGCCGGAAAGACGCTGCCGCCGCCCGTCCCGCACTAGATGTAGCCCTCCACACGTGCAACTTCTGCGAACGACTCTGCCAGCCCCGTATCGGCCTCTTCAGTCACCTTAAAACTCACCAACGAAGGTGACATCCCTAATGACTTATATCGTTGTATCATAGCTGGATGATCATCATACTCGATTCCTAGTGACAGCAAAGTAATAGTAGTGTGTGTGTGTGTGTGTGTGTGTATCTGTGTGTTTGGTGTATGTTTTATGTGTGTGTGTGTGTGTGTGTGTGTGTGTGTGTATGCTATACCATCACTGGTAATTCACCAAGACACCGAGTACACGAAACAAAACGTCAAAAATATAGTAAACATGAAGGATCCTCCTCCGACCCCCCCCCCCCTACCCCCTTCACGTAATGCTAATAATAATGGTTGCTCCTCGTGGATGGTGGGCTCAAGGGCCACCTAGGCGTGAATTTGTTTAAGGTGTAGAAGCTGTCGCCAACACAACCACCACACCCTGAATTAACGAGCTGCATGACCCAGTGTTAAGGAATAGTCCGAGAAGACTGGACAACTCGCCAACTGCACTGGCTAACAATTACCCCGGAACACGATTAACATCCAGGTCCCCAATTACTCCTGGGTAGACAGAGGCAAATGGTGTAAAGAAACTTGCCCATAGTTTCACCCTGCCCCTCACGTGAACCAACACACACACACAACCCAACACCCTTGACGAGAGGACCACCACCACTCACAGGCAAGGTAGATACAGCCGACTGGTGCAAATGTCTCGTATGGCTGAACATTACCTACAGGTACCGAATTACTTCTCATAAACACCTGGTGATGGGAGGAGGAGGCGGCAGAGCTTAAATGGAGGACGATACCCATCCTGGTTTGGGCTGGGTGTTGTATCCTCGTCATCCACAACACACCAAACTTATAAGATACCATACAATGTCCGTAGCTGGTCACAGGTACAGGCAACAGGTCACTACAACATAAAAATGAAAAGAAATCTTGAAAATGAAGACGCCAGAGCAGTGTCGGCCCTTACTTGAACACCAAAATAAAAGTTTATCTGAAGAACACAACTGACGTGTGTGTGTGTGGGTACAGATGTATTGGTCCCTTGGTTTACCAGGAGAGAGTCAGCCTCCCTCCCCTGGGCTTGACCATTCTCACAGTTATACACTTCTTTACTGGCGGAACAATAACGTAGGTATCATTTGTAGGGTAATATACATTTTATCAACTTAGAATAATTTATACAGATGACTATATTAAGGTTTAGTGGAAAACATATATTTGTTGAATTCTAAATTTCAAGATATTATATAGAAACAGCTGGAGTGGATGAGAGCTCAAGATGTTCTCGAGCATATAAAGTGGAAGAGAGCAGCACATTTACCCACTGACATTATACTGGTGAAAATATACGACTTATTTACCCTAACGTTTCTTTTTCAGCTGCACCGTAGTGTCACGGGCACGGTGTACTCTGGGGAGCATTATGGACAGTGAGAGAAAGACTTACAGCTACAGTGAAATTAAAAGCATGTACTTAGCAAAAATACAACTGTACGAACTAATAACTAAAACGTATATGCATAAGAAACTCGTATATAATCCATAACTGTTTCGGTATCTCACACTCCCTCATTGGTGCACTAACAGTAGGACACCCTTCCTATGTACAGTACAGTACAGTACGCCATAACCAGACTATCTGACATAACCAGCCAACTGCTGTTTTGGGACTTGACGCAGTTCGCAGTGACATCGCAATCCCAGGTTGATAATCTCAATTCCCACATTAATTTTAAGGATCTGAACATTTCATTATTATATTCACATATGAATGGGAACAGGAACAAGCCACCTTGCTAACTGAACTATTAAACACAAATGGTAATGACATCATCTGTGTACAGCAAACTCTAACTCCTACATTCACTAATACTCTTTTTCTTGATTTTTAAGTAAGGAAATCTATTGTGTCCACCATCTTCCTAAGGGCTTACAAAATTTCCCCCCCCCCCCCCCCCAGTGTACTTGAATCTCTAAAATCTAGAAGTATTATCCATGATTTATGCTGCCCGGGGTGAGGTTATCTACATGACAGAACAGCTTTTTACAGACGAATCCAGGTAAAAAAGTCACAGAAAAAAGTCACAGGAAAAAAGTCACAGGAAAAAAAGTCACAGGAAAAAAAGTCACAGGAAAAAAAGAAAAGTTAACTATCGAATTCTCACATTTTTTAAGGTTATTGTCAACCTAACCTAACCTAACCTAACCTAACCTAGCCTTTATTACCGGCCACCATAAATTAATTGTGACTTTTTTTCCTGTGACTTTTTTTCCTAGCCAAAATTGTGACTTTTTTCTGTGACTTTTTCCTGTGACTTTATTACCGGCCACCTTACAGACAGACCCGAACATTTTACTGGCTTTATAAAAATTATTGTATTACTGTAATTCACCATGTAAGCATTCCCATAACATAAGAAAAATCATCCACATATTTCATAGACAATAAAATGTAATATCTCTGTGTATACGGTATCTAAACTATAAAATGTTAAATAAAAACCGGTAGGCTACGCTGGAGGAACTAGCGGGACCTTAAGAAGACAAATGAACAAACATAAGAGATAATCGTATAAAACTTGACAGTGTGCTTTGTTTTGCCACGGCAGTAACTAGGTCATTAATCACACTAATTTTAACAATGGTATGCGAGTTTTTACGTCTAACAGCCTTATTTTAAAAAAATATATATCTCCAATTCTAACAATTCTGATGTTCAGTTCTCCTTCATATGCCGGGTTCCTAACTTGACCCGAACTGGGAACTCAGACTGCTCAATTCACGAACTGTACAAAATGACTTATGTTCATGATCTTTACCCTGGACGTTCTTTCTCCTATTGTATTAGTGTGAGAGACACCGAGACAGTTCTGGATCAAAATAATATGATCTTAGTACAATTGTAAATATCTTCTAAGGGATTTTGTTTGAATTTAATCTAATCTTAATACATCAAGGCGTAAGGAATATAATAATGCACATAATTAAGTAATGTCATAAATTAAGCATATTTGTGTTCTAACCTAATTAAACGTAATTTAACCTTGACGTCAATACACGTGCGAATGAATAAATTATGAGTTTGTCTTTTTTACCTTGGCTATAATAAGGCGCACACAGTTAAGCGTCGCTATGTGACCACTAATACATTTATAACACTAGTCTTTTGTATATATAGAGAGACAGTTTAGTTAAAGGAAGACATGACCTGAAGAGCCAACCACCGTGTACAGTACTTTGTGGGGCGGGATATAACTCAGTATAAGGGAGGTGGTGGTGGTAGAGATCCTACGAGTATCCTCTAAATCGCTAGGAGACAACTGCACCACACTGTCAAGTCATGGCGTACATTGTCTCGAATTCGTGACGGTATTTGTTTTTTATTTAGCTGGCAGTGTGAAAATGTATATACTTCACAATAAAAAAAAAAGATGACGGTAAAAATGGCATCTTAATGACTGAGACCAGAGTAACTAGGTAATAATGTACTGTAAGTGCTCTTACTCAAAGTCTGGAGACAAAAAAGAACGAACCATATGACTTTAGATCTGGACCCGTTTATTTTTCTGGGTGGATATACTGACCGCACTCTTCTGGCGAATAGGAGGAAAAGTGACTGTTTACACTTTATTTTATATATACATGTATATTCAGAATTATATTTTCATTTTTTTTCTTTTGTTGGAGTGAATGAGTAATGTTGATTTTGACTCAAAGCACGTGTAGTGGACGTCTCCCCTACAAGCTGCCACGCCACCACCTGTTACCGCCTTCCCTAGCAACCAAGCGTATCCGCATTCCATTGCCCGCCGTATCTTAGCAACGGAACTAGTCACCGGCTACTTCTCGGGTTTTTCCACCATGACTCATAGCCGCTGCTGGGTGTATATAAGCTCTGTCTCTCCATTGAGATGCATTCTGACCAATCTTCTTGAACAAGCAACATCTCCTCCAGCAAGCTCCACACTGTTAACATTTCATTCAACCAGGAGGCCAGCAACAGGCAACATCTTCTCTAACGGAGCTCCTGCACACATACCTCCTTCGACAAGCTACTCACCGCACGTCTCTACCAAGCAGCCCCTCACCACACAGCACCTCCAGCACCAGACTGTCTATCATATAACTTATATATTATACAAGAAAACCACATTAGAGTTTCCTTCCATCCTGAGTGCTAGACAACTTTAATATCTCGATACCCCTACAATGGTGACTCCCGGAGATAAGCACTCACACAGGATGGAGGACGGACGGATCTCTCTGCCGATTTTCAACCACAACGTCGAGGACTGGCTTGACCATGTGGAAGCAGCCCTCGCCGGCTCACGAGCGACCGACGAACAAAAGTATTGCGCCCTGCTTTGTGCCTTACCCACGGAAGTGGCCACGCGGGTCTCACAAACCATTTCCAACCCTCCAGATCACAACAAATTCGCTACCCTGCGGGCTGCCTTGAAGACGTGTTATCAACAGACCAGCCCCAATCTCCTGCAAGATCTATCCTCTACCTCCCTCGGGAACTCAACCCCGGGACGTCTCTGGGAGGAGATGTGTCGGCTGAACTCCCGTCACACAGACAGACTCCCCGACTCTATCCTGCGCCAGCTTCACGCACAAAAGCTACCCACAGAAGTACGCAACATCCTGTCCGCAGTAGATTACTCTACGACACCGGAACTATATGCAACCGCGGCAGATAGAATTTTTAACGAATGCGCTGCTGCACCCCTTGCCGCCACGGTCACACCAGTACCTACCATCGAACTTGTAAGCCGGGTCAACACCCCTCAGCCGAGCAATTCCTCACAAGACATCAAGGACCTGTTGCAAATTTTGAACCGCAGGATGGACACTGTTGAGCAGTTCTGCTCCTCCATACCCGCTGCTGCGCCGGTTCCTGACTCACATACTACGCCCTACAAGTTCCGACACACAGCAGCCAACCCCCAGCACAACAAATTTACCCTCTGCTGGTATCACCAGACTTTCGGCCGCTATGCTCGAAACTGTGAGCCCTATTGCACCTATTCGGGAAACGGCAACACCGGAGGCTGGTAGACGCCTCAGCCTCCGTCCCTCCAGGCGTCTCATTACTGCGCGTCACCGACCGCACCTCCGGCAAGAAGTTTCTCATCGACACCGGTTCATCGGTCAGCCTCATCCCTCCCTCACTACGAGACAAGTCAAAGCAACCCTCGTATGACCTGTTCGCTGCCAACGGTACCTCCATCGCCTCCTACGGCGTACGCACCCTCGCCTTAGACCTCGGTCTGCCCAAGACTCTGCGTTGGTTATTCGTGATAGCAGACGTGTCTCAACCCATCCTTGGTTTCGACTTCCTCACCTTCCACAAGCTCGGCGTCAAACCAAGTCATCTATGCCTCATTCATGAGCCTACAGCACGCAAGATCCAGGGTTCTCGTGCCAGACACACGGACGCTATCACCTGTCTTGCGCCTTCCAACGAGTTCTCCTCCCTGCTCGACGAATTCAAGGAGCTTTTCTCACCCCGAGTCTCCCTACCCCCACCACCTACGTCGGGAATTTTCCACCACATCGAAACCAAAGGACCACCAGTCTTTTCACGCCCTCGCCGCCTGCGCCCTGAGCTCCTGTACACAGCCAAAGCAGAATTCAACAAACTACTGCAAGACGGCATCATTCGCCCTTCAAGGAGTCCCTGGGCATCGCCTCTTCACATGGTTCCTAAGCAAACACCCGGCGAGTGGAGGGTGTGTGGCGACTACAGAGCCCTGAATCTCGTCACCAAACCTGACAGGTACCCTATTCCGCATGTCCAGGACTTTCACCACAAACTTCATGGCAAGACTATCTTCTCGAAGATCGACTTGGAGCGTGCCTTCCACCAGATCCCAGTAGCACCGGCAGATACCCAGAAGACAGCCATCACCACTCCGTTCGGACTCTTCGAGTACACTTTCATGAGTTTTGGCTTACGCAATGCAGCACAGACTTTCCAGAGGTTCATGGACCATATGCTTCGCGACCTCGATTTTGTCACCGTCTACATTGACGACATCCTCGTCGCATCTTCGACGCCTGCCGAGCACCACCACCACCTACAACTCCTTCTCCAACGCCTGCAGAACAACAACATGAAAGTTCATCCTGCTAAGTGCGTCTTTGGAACCTCGGCCATCGATTTCCTCGGTCACAGAGTCTCGCCCAGTGGCATACAACCCCTACCACAGAAGATAACCGCGATTAGGGAGTTCCCCAAACCTGAAACGGCGAAGAAACTCCGGGAGTTCCTGGGTTTAGTCAACTACTACCACCGCTTCATTGACAAAGCTGCCACCGTCCTAGCCCCCCTACACGACCTTCTCAAGGGACGCCCAAAGAAGTCTCACAAGTCTCTCATGTGGACTCAAGAGGCTACTACGGCATTCACCACTATCAAACAGCACATCACACGCCTCACCCTCCTGGCCCACCCCGCACCTAACGCCCGGACCACTCTCACAACAGACGCTTCTTCTACTGCAGTGGGCGCCGTCTTACAGCAGGAGATCAACGGAACTTTCATGCCCGTTGCTTTCTTCTCACAACGGCTTCAACCACCACACCTCAAGTACAGCGCTTTTGATCGAGAACTCCTGGCCATATACTTGGCTGTCAGACATTTCCAACACTTCCTCGAGGCCCGTCAGTTCACCATCTTCACTGATCACAAGCCCCTCGTCCACGCTTTCGCTTCAGCTTCCCAGTCACATACACCTCGTGTCCTGCGCCACTTGGCTTACATCTCGGAGTTCTCCAGCGACGTCCAACACATTAAAGGCAGCCACAACGAGATCGCCGACGCCCTCTCTCGTTGTATATCCACCATTCTTCCCTCATCTCCACCCATTGATTATGGGCAGCTAGCCGCGGCTCAAGAGAAAGACGAAGACCTGGCAGCTTACAAGACATCCCCCTCAGGCCTCATACTCCAAGAACTCCCTGTTCCTGGCACAAAGATAAAATTGTGGTGCGACGTATCCTGTGGACAGCCTAGACCGTTCGTGCCTCACGTCCACCGCCGCGCTGTTTTCGACCGCATCCATGGTCTCAGCCACCCGGGTGTGCGGGCCTCCCAGCGCCTCCTCACGCAACGTGTCGTCTGGCCCGGCATCAAGTCTGATACTAAGAAATGGGCTGCCCAGTGCCTAGCCTGCCAGTCCTCCAAAATACATCGTCACATACGGGCCCCCTTACAAGCCTTTCCTATTCCCAAAGGACGTTTTCAAGTAGTACACCTCGACATCGTGGGACCTCTTCCATCATCCTACGGTAGCACCTACATCTTCACCTGCATCGACCGTTTCACCAGGTGGACAGAAGCAATTCCCATGCCCAACGCTACAGCAGAGACTACTGTCCGCGCCTTCATGTCCGGTTGGGTTTCCCGTTTTGGCCCCCCCGCTACCGTAATCACTGACCGAGGAGTACAGTTTGAGTCACAACTCTGGCAGCACCTCCTACAGTTCCTCGGCACGTCTAGACAACGCACTACAGCATACCACCCTCAAGCCAACGGCATGGTAGAACGTTTTCACCGGCAGCTGAAGGACGCACTCAAGGCACAGCACGACCCTTACAGCTGGACTGATGCGCTTCCCTTAGTGCTCCTCGGCATCCGTGCGTCACACAAGGAGGATATGGACTGTAGCCCAGCAGATCTGACACTAGGCGAGCCCCTTCGGCTACCCGGGGATTTCTCACTCCCTCCTGATCCCAATCAAGCCACTCCAGCCGTTCGTCACGACTTACTCCAAAAGCTACGACAAGCAGTTTCTGCATTCAGAGCTACTGCTCCACGCCAGCCTACTCGGCGCCCTGAACACATCCCTCCTGCACTACTCACAGCCGAGTATGTTTTCGTCAGGCATGATGCTCACCGCAACCCATTACAACGCCCCTACGATGGACCCTTCCAGGTGGTTACCCGTTCTGCAAAGTTCCTGACAATTATCCGGAATGGCAGACATGACACCGTCAGCATAGACAGAGTCAAACCGGCCGCCTTACCCGTCGGGCCCCCAGCCCAGCAGCACCATCAACAAACTACGCCTGCACCAGTCCACCCGCAGTTACCACCGGCAGCAACACCACGCCCACGACATTTCTGGGCACCCTCTTTTCACCCTCATGTACAACCTGCTCCTGTCATAGAACCTGAACCTGTAGTAAGCCTCCCTCCTATCATAGAACCTGCTCCTGTCATAGACCCTCCTCCTGTCATAGAACCTGAACCTGGTCCTGCCATGGACCCTCCTCCTGACGCAGCCCCTGCAGCAGCAGGAGCACAACAACCATTGCTTGTACAACCTCCTCTAATCCCAAACCCTCTTTCTCCTCCTAATTCTCCCACAGGTTTTGTGTCACTGGACGGAGTTGTTACACGTAGCGGTCGAGTCGTACATACACCTGCCCGGTATGTGTTATGTGTGGGACACAACCCGGACAACATCCAGCCTCCCGCCGCGCCGGGAGGGGAGGGGGAGTATTGTAGTGGACGTCTCCCCTACAAGCTGCCACGCCACCACCTGTTACCGCCTTCCCTAGCAACCAAGCGTATCCGCATTCCATTGCCCGCCGTATCTTAGCAACGGAACTAGTCACCGGCTACTTCTCGGGTTTTTCCACCATGACTCATAGCCGCTGCTGGGTGTATATAAGCTCTGTCTCTCCATTGAGATGCATTCTGACCAATCTTCTTGAACAAGCAACATCTCCTCCAGCAAGCTCCACACTGTTAACATTTCATTCAACCAGGAGGCCAGCAACAGGCAACATCTTCTCTAACGGAGCTCCTGCACACATACCTCCTTCGACAAGCTACTCACCGCACGTCTCTACCAAGCAGCCCCTCACCACACAGCACCTCCAGCACCAGACTGTCTATCATATAACTTATATATTATACAAGAAAACCACATTAGAGTTTCCTTCCATCCTGAGTGCTAGACAACTTTAATATCTCGATACCCCTACACACGTGTATAAAATCCTTACTGCAAAAACTCGTGAGAACGTTGTTACTACTGTAAAAGTATTTACTGACTTGTAATAACATTACTTGTAATGTATTACTAAGCATTTACTACTGAGGTCTTGAAAGGTAAATACACTATTGGTGAAAAAATAAAATCTACCTGTAAGATTCTGATTTTTTCCTTTCTAGTGTAATTTTCTTTACATCTACAAAGATAAGGTTGTATGTGCTTTTATGTAAGTAAATTTTATCGTTCCAATAAATACATATGTAAAATAGTTACTGAGCACATACACATTTCATCACAATTAAAAGCGAATCTGTACATAAATTATCTGGGTTTGTTACGACGCGTGAATATGAGCCAAAAAGCAAGTGTAAATACTAAATGTCTGCACCACCATCATGACATTCATCAGCGAGCAGTAACTAAACTATTTTAGCGTGACGTGTACACATTAACACTCCTGGTTCGTCAAGGGAGTTGACGGCATAATCTTGTGTCAGAACAGTCGACCAGTGAACCTTTCGCTTCTGTAATTCTGAATAAAAGAAACTCTAGCTCATCTGCATCGGTGGTTAAAAACTTGACCATTAAGCATCACCAAAAAGATGAACTGTGCAACATGCCTGAAGGGTAAGAAAATACCTGGTTAATGCATAGTATTCTAGTTAAACGCATAGGGAAAATAGTTCAACGATCTTTTTCGTTATTCTCTACATGAAGTAAAGTTAAATTTACATTTAACACTCCATCAGCTGGGCTGCTTGATGGAGAACGCTGTGTTAGTTGACACCTGTTTATTTCAGATACTGTAGCAGTAAACTATGAAATAACCAACCTAACTAAACAAACCTTATACAAACTAATCCCAGACCGCTTGGTTAAGTTAGACAGTGATAATATTCTGTACACACAAATTTCGTCAGCAGTGTATACAGGGAGGCTGTGGGTTGAATAAGTTGATGGTCCATGAGTTTAGGTTAAGGTCACTTTGGTATATACTGCTGGACCCCGGTAACCTGATCTCCTCGCTCGTAACTTAAACCGTACCCGAAATTAATCTAATCTTAACTTGCTTTAATTTGACCATAACCTAATTCAACTTAACCTTAGTCCAACTCAATCTAACATTATCAAACCTTAGCCAAACCAAACTTTAACAGCAATTTCTATCTAACCTAACCCGATTTTGAGACATCTGAAAATATATGCCATCCAAATTTTATTAATGAAGACCTACATCCTGTATTTTATGTTCAAGGCTTAAACACATCAGAAGACATCATAATGTTAATGACTGCCCAGTGAAATGTTTGGTACCTATAAATAATCGTTCTAAATATCAAAACTTACTAAACAAATAAAACTGAAAAAAAGGACTAGGCTATCTCTTGCTTTCAGTTGCAGTTGTCGCACGTAAAAGTTCATTGTAACAATCCAGCCCAATTATACAGTTTCCGAGGCATTACAGAAATTGTCTCGATTTATGAATTTTATTTTTTAATGCAGATATAAAAATCACCTTCGGGATTGTTGAAAATTCGTCCTTGAATGGGGCATTACTCCTCAACGCTGCAGACAGATTCTTGCCTAAACGGGTTGTTACTTGGACACTTGTTTACCATAAGGGTAAATATTCGTCCATTGGCTGTCCTCAGGGTACGATGATATTTTTTTTCTTTACGTTTTCATTGTGTTTTACTCAAATCTGACATTAATTTATTTTGCAAAAATAAAATACATTTTCATTTTTAACAGAAAATGCTAAACGCACAAAAATGTAGGTCAAATTTGAGTAAAACACACGAAAAATACACACAAAAAACACTAATCTCATACCAAAGGAACCAACCAACCTACCTAACCTACAAGGAGAAGGAGGTAAGAAGGAGACAACTGACTAAGGTGAAGAGTCTAACCTCAGGTAAACATGACGGGGATCTGCGGACAGCCAATGGACAAATATTAAGTTAACATTTAACTTAACTTATGGTGGTCAATAACCACCATAAGTTAAGGATGTGTATTTAGAAAATGAATGTATACTAAAATTAATCTAATAGCAGTGTGTACTTACCAGCGGGTGCCATCTCCTGCAGGCAGTTGACGAGTGTTACATGTTGAAAGAGTTTTCGCCGTAACATTTCAAGCACTTAATATCTTCTGTATAATGTACATATACAATTCAAATGTACAGTTATTTTATCAAGCATACATTCTTCCTTAGATACGATAAGTAAAGCACGTAGAAACTAGGTTAAACACTTCCTTACGCTTAAAACAGCTAATCTCCCGCCCACCGACCAAGCGTAAACATTGTTCTGCCAGACGATGAAGGAAGAAATAAGGAGATTGTGAATCAATATGTTCTATTAGTATAATCTTATTTTGTTTAGTGTTTTTCTACTCGCGTACTTTGTACAATAATATGAAATATTATCTTGTAATTTGATTTATCCACGGCGTTAGGTATTGAAAAAATACGTTGAGAACTACCGTGACGTCACCAATTTCGTGCTGTGTGCAAATTTCTCCACCTTTAATTCTTCATGACATCAACATGAGAGAAAGTTACTGTTGTCATCAAATTCTCAAAGAATATATAGTGTTTGGTTGTCATAATCAGTAGAAAAGGGATAAAATTAAGAAAAATATAACATACACTATATACAATATAAGATTCATTGATTATAAATTTTCAATAGATATACAAAGATTGTGTTAATCATCTTATGAAGGATGGTGTTCTTAAATTGAAGTGCAGAAATACTGTGTATAGTAATAACATATCCTGTAAATTACTTATTAAAATATCTTATGTTTATTTTTTCAGGTTTGGGCTGCCTGTGTAAGTTCTCCAACGTTTATTTATGATTTTCATTTGTTTTGAAGAGCATAATGTCAATCGTCTACTGCTGCTTTTTATTACTTCATAGTTACACTTAATAAAAATACTAAATGAATTATCACTGGACTTCAGTAACTATACTGAACGGTGCCTCGGGGCAGGATATTTCTAAGGTGGAATCAAGGTTGAACTCGCATTTTTTTTATTCCGGGTGTTATGTACCGTACAGTAAAATATATTAATTCACGTCTTTCATTTACTGATGAATTTGAACGACCAATCAAAAGCGAAGACTTAGAATTAATTTAATTTCATTTCATTAGGCCCCCGTAAATAGCCTGTGCTAAGTAATGTTAATACAATTTAAATTTGTAATTGAATTTGCTAAATTTTGGGTATATCTATTGAGAAAAATTCGTTGTAATTATTCATTATTGAAGAAGACATATTTTAGACAAATAATCATAAGAAAATGAATTAAATGTTTTATTATTAATGTTACCATATGAAGGAATATTAAAAACAGAAACTAGTGTTTTTATGGAGCCTCGCAGCTTTAACAGAAATCAACACACTGACATTCAAAGGTACCGACTATCAATTTGGTGGAAACCTTATTGATAATGTTATAATTGGCAGTGAGGCCGACCTTACAACAATTTTATCTTCTCTCCAGAGTTGTTGTCATTGTTTTAGTCATATCTGTGATTGTGTAGCTTGCAATTAGAATACTATACAGAGTTGGGTGTCGGTTTACACGCTTCGGGATGTGGAAAGACAGTCCTAATGGCAAAGTTGTAAGGAGTCAACAGCCTTTGCTTCACCACGTATACCAACGAAACTGAGAAGACCAAGCAGACATATGCTGAGAGGCACAGAATTTCATAGAATTTAAAAAACCGTAAACATATATTTCCTGATACATTAGCTCGGCATTAGCAACTGTTTATCACATTTTACAATATTTTTTTTTTTTGCAATGAAATTTCATAATGTTCAGCTCGCCACAACAGTATGTATATTCTTTACTGAAAACAAGTATTTGGATGTGTCTAGGTGATCGTAAATTGGTCTTCAAGAATCAAGTGAGATGGTCGACCTTTGACATTTTTTAGATGAATGATGACCAACCTAAAGACACGTTTGTAAGTCATCTGTTTAGCTTAAGATAAGATAGATTAAAATTTAATTTAATATCCAGAGAGGAAAGGTCGTAGAGTATACTTTAATGTACAGTATAATTATATTTTTTAGATGATAATAATGAAGGGCTTCTGATAATTAAAATTCATGAATTACTGCTCGCCTCACAATTAAAATCATTACGTATAAAACACAGGAGTTTGTGTACGGTTTTATTCACACAGGCATACATTTGTACGTTAAAATATTGTTACATTCAGTTACTGAATTGACGCATATCACATGTGTTACCTCTTGTGTCAGCAAATAATATCCCAACCATTTATACAAAAACATAATCTCAGAATGACAAAGGCTTCCCCGGGTTACTTCACTTATAAACACAAGCTTGGTAATTTTATATATACCAGCACAATGTATATACTTTCTGTGATGCAGTATGAACCCGAAGAGAAACCTAGCCGTAAGTGAGGAAAAATGTGCGAATCAAATTGCTAACACTTCTTGAATTGCATCATCGTAGACTTTCTTGCCATTATAACTTTTCCCTCCGACAAGACGAGAGAGTTAATGAGTGTCTTGGGGTCTTTTCTACCACTGTGTTGCAGATCTTACCTCGACTATTCAACATAAAACGCAGCTCACCCACAACTGTTCGACGCACTGACAGCTATAAAGGTTATTCCTTTTCATATTTATTTACTAGAAAGGCTATTTCATGAAACCATCAGCATTCTTTCAGTAAAAGTGTCGATTCTCTTTCGTCTGAAGATTATCAGTTTTCCCTGAATTGTTTCTCTCCACAGTAGAGTCATAATGATGCTTATGAACCAGTCTACATACCACACCAGTCATAATGATTCTAATGAACCAGTCTACATACCACACCAGTCATAATGATTCTAATGAACCAGTCTACATACCACACCAGTCATAATGATTCTAATGAACCAGTCTACATACCACACCAGTCATAATGATTCTAATGAACCAGTCTACATACCACATCAGTCATAATGATGCTTATGAACCAGTCTACATACCACACCAGTCATAATGGTATGTATGAACCAGTCTACATACCACACCAGTCATAATGATTATAATGAACCAGTCTACATACCACACCAGTCATAATGATTCTAATGAACCAGTCTACATACCACACCAGTCATAATGATGCTTATGAACCAGTCACACTGGTTCATAAGATGTTTGTGGGCAGTACTATAAAAATATTTGCGGGCAGGTTTCTAAAACACAAGTTTGTGAGTCTCATATACTGTACAGTATCACACACGTCACTCTGATGACAGCTAAAGTCTTTCCACCACATAAGCAATAGACTGGGTGTTGTTGCCTGTTTTCTTGAGTACTGAGATTGAATTATGTTTCTTGTGAGACTGTGAGTGAGTAACACAATGCTGGTACAATATTAGATTCGCATTGGCATTACTATTTACAATTAAATACCAGTTGTGCCCGGTTATTTTTTTCTTTTGCTTTCAGGTTTACACTGTTATATGTTCAATTATATAAAAATCATTGTATCACATTTGGTAATTGTAGAGCAGGTGAGTGTGTAGATAAGTGTGCTGGGATGACTCGTTACAACATTATTTTCAGAGTATAGTTGCACATTTAATGATATGTCAACACAGCCTTTGTTGTGTTTTCTCACGGGAAAATTATATAAGGTAAGTTAAAATAATATTACACAAACATTCAGTCTTGGGTTAGTGTTACTGCTGAATAAAGCTTCTTGGTACACCCGATCAATGTTATCCATACAATGGGATTGGATCAATTTATCCTTATTAATTGATATAATCTGTGGTGACTGATAGATACTGTTACCAGCAGTGTAAAGTCCTAGAAAGTACAATAACTTTACACAGGAAATCAGTCAGCCCATTCAAATTACTCGCTTACTTAATACAAAGATGTAAATACTAAAACAATTTACCCTAACCTAATTCATATTAAATATACAAATACTTATAAATATAAACATATGTTAGACATGCAATTTACTTATCACATTTAATTCAATTCTGTGAGTCTTTGTAGGTTTCTCTTTTGTTGTTTCTTTAATCAACCCTCGATGTCCGCCTAACTATACTGATATAATTTTTCAATAAAGTCATCTACTATTATTCTTATTATCACACATATGACAGTAATCCGACTTGTGATTTCTGTTAACTTGTGTTGGTGACAATACGTTTTCAGATTTCGTCGTGAATTTCAGTATAATTTTATACTCGGAAGCAGTGTGCGTTATAATTCTCCTTATCTATACTGTACATTATATCACAATTTCAGACATAAAATAAGTATCCACAAATAAAAAATAAATAAAACTACTGTATTTCACACGTGGATTCAAGTTTTCTCCTCAAAATTATTATGGATAAACTTAGGGCAGTGGATGCGAGTCACTGTAGTGGTGGATAGTTGTGCTGAGAACCATAACAATGGTTTAAGGGCTGGAGTGGGTTTTGACAGAGTGACAAGTGTTGTGGATGGAGTGAAGGGAGTTCGTCTGACGGAGTGATGGGAGTATTAGACATGGAGAAAATTCTAGATGAAGACGAAGGCCCAGTATATAGTTTCTTCTGGACAGAGTAAATATATTCATCTTGCATGAGTAGGAACGCTGGCAGTAAGAGTGTGTTCAGTCTTCAATAAATATGGTAGTCGGCTTGTGCCTCCCTGGGGACGGCGTAGTCGCTCGCCTAGCAACTACCAAGCGCCCCTCCCTGAAACACAAATACAAGGGTAAAAACTGCACAGTATAATGTCACACTTTGTATTATAATTCATTTACATAATGATGCCATAAAAGGTACGCTGGAGAGGTGGACGCCACACTTATTGTTCCTGTAGAAAAACGCTATTCTCATAGTAGAGGAGGACATTGTTTTTGCCTCTTCTCTGTTCTAACGGTTACAGCCCAGTAAATGCTCGTTTATTTATTGAACCAATCGTGCCCAATTACGACAAACTAAATGAAGTCAATTTGTATGATATTTATATAAGTTACCGATGTGATTTTGTGAAAGTAAACAGCAGTAGGTTTTGTTTCTGTAAACGAAGACGGGATTGTCTGTTCATGTAGAGTCGTAGACAGAATTTAATTCATAGTTATTCACTTTTTGGGAGTGGAAGTCTCTCATAGTCATAGATGAGTGAGGTAACATTCTGAATGTGTGCTCAGCCTAGCTCTCTGTGGGAACAATAAGTGAGCGATGTTTAAAACCATGCCCCTCAAGATGTTATACAGCCCTGCACGTAGGTCGTTCCTGTCTAACTGTATAAGGTTAACAGATATAATATTATTTAAGTTTAACAAATTCAGGCGATAGAATATCCGTATGGCTCAGTTCAAGGGAAAAGGCAGAGGGAGGCATGTCAGCTATTATCCTTATTTTATCAAAGCAATTCTCTTCATAATATTTAGGTGAGGAGGAGGGGAAAGGGTAGACAATTGTAAACACCCTGATGTGGTAAGCGGATCCCGTGTTGCTGCTGCCCCCGTCTTCTACTTGACCAGTCACTTACGATGGTATCTTTCCACTACATCTAGGTCAGGACACCACAGTAGAGGAAATACCATGGCTGTATTTATACCAAACATGTACTTGTATCAATGTTTTGGGGTAAATTTTTGAATATAGACTATAACACTAAACTGATAATGACTTCTACTGTACAAATCATAATGTGTTACTGACCGTTCTGTTGGTGGTGATTAGTTAGTTTCTTTTGAAAAAAATAAGTCAAACAAGGTCCACACTTCACATAAACAACACGGAAGCTAGTAATGCCTTCCTCATGTGTGATAAGCAGACTATCATGTGAAGTGCAAATTATTTGTAGAAAACGTAAACAACGATAACAAGACCAAACACAATTACCGAGTTTACAACCTGCTAAATGAGTGATAATGTTTTAAGTAGCACTAATATTACAACAACCTTACACATGGTATATCTATGTGTTTTTTAAAGAAGTGGATCATATGAAGATCTTCCCCCCCAAAGTATCCAACTGAAGATCCTCCCCCCCCAGGCTAGGTCATATGAAGATCCTCCCCCCCCAAGTAGGTTTGGGGGTTAGGTTTGGTTAGGTTAGGTTAGGTTAGGTTATAGGTTAGGTTTGGTTTGGTTTGGTTTGGTTTGGTTTGGTTTGGTTAGGTTAGGTTAGGTAGGTAAGGTAAGGTTAGGTTAGGTAAGGTTAGGTTAGGGGGGGTGGATCTTCAGATGAGCGCGACTGGGCTTGATCATATGAAGATCCTCCCCCCCAGGCTAGATCAAATGAAGATCCTCCCCCCCAAGTAGGTTCGGGGAGGAGGGTCTTCATATGATCCAAAGAAGTATACCGGTAACGATTTGGTTTACTTTCCTGCTTACTATGTTGTTTGATTGGTTTACTGGCCGTGAACACCTGGGTCATTACGGCCACACTTAAAAGAATTCCTTAATTAAACCGTCTGTCCGAGGTAATACTTATGTTAATGTTCGTATTTCATTATATTATAGAAAACTCAGAGAAGCATTTACAAGACTAACTGACGATGAAACAATGTCTACGGTCGGCTGTGTTAATAAAACAATTGACTTCACAGATTAAATATTTAAAATTCACTACTAACATAGAAACCGCTAGCCACCGTAGGCCCACAGCCCGATAACACTAGTGGTTCATATCAGGTTATAAACAAGAGGAGGTTAAATTTAATGATGCCTTCCTTTTTCTGAGAATCAATGGTTTACTCAACACCTATATCAATATTTTCGTTTTCTGTTCGTCAATATCACAATTTACAAATACCTTTACCAACATTACTGTAATGTCATACATAATATCAGCAGAATCAGTCTCATTTCAGTGGAGTTATCAAATGCCTTGAATAGTGATTTCAGCAGTATATAATTTATGTTGTTTTGAAATCATTTATCACGTCGTTGCATTTCGAGAACACACTGCTTGATACAAATGTTTATGGCAATTTTACCCATTTTCTATAACTCATATTTTACCCATTTTCTTTGATAAAAGTACAGGTATTACTCCACAAAAACGCCGATTAATCAATATCTTGTTGATTGATTTATTGTGTACTTACGGAATCTATGTGACAACTACTGAAATAAAGAAGTGTACCCGAGTTCTTAAAGAGCCCTCTTGTGTTATGCCGAATAGTGACAAATTTCCTTCTATTCTGGGTCTGTACCATATGAAGCACACATACGTAATATTAGATCTATTTGAAGAAGCAGCCAAACATATTTTTAATCATGTTAAAACAATGTACTTCTCAAGAAATTGTTTTAATACTTTTTGTGTTAATGTGTCTGAATGGTACGACGTTAACTTAATTTCTGCAGTAAAAACGTGAAGGTAAAGAATTAAAAGTCTTCTACGCCAAACCTAACACAAGTATTACCTTTGTTGTTAAGGTAAATCAGACAGACGTTTGTCCTGTTAGCGTCGCATCTCAACAATAGCTACCAACTGTCTTAATTATATAGTCACATCCTCCATCTAACTAGTGAACACAATCATTTTAAAAAGACTGCTGCAAAAAAGGAACTGAAACACGATGTATGTAAATTAACCTATATCTAGCTTCAGGCAGTAAATAAATGCATACAGTATTCATATTACTTAAGTTGTGCACAATTTCCCTCATTTACATGCACCTGCGACAACCAGCCAACAGAGTGTTAGTTCTGCTGTGGATCCGTAACAAGTACTACTGTATTTATCCTGTACTTCAGGTAGGAACAAAATAAATTTAAAACATTTTGTCATGGCGATTTCTTCGTTGCAATGCGTTTCGATTACTAAAGATTCGTTTGTTAAATCGCAAGGTAACTGGTGAACTCTTCAAGATAAAACATAAGAACTTTAATATAAAAACCAGCCTCAGAAATGAACAGTTGCGCGGAAAACAATAGGAAGTCAAGATTACACACATTGAAATTAGTTTGAGTAGTCTGGACAGTCATCTTGATAGGTGTAACTTGGAGACAGATATATTAAAGACCAAAATGTTCTTTATTGTGCCACTGCAACTAACATTGTGCTTTGAGCATCTTTTACTTTATTTAGGAGATCTATCACGTATAATCTCTTAATCAGGGATCTTCATTTGTAAACCAGAACGTAATACAGTACATCAAGTTCAAACAGACTCGAGACATGAGAAGAAAGAAGAGAGCACCTGGGGTAATATTAATATCTATATGAAAAAATTAACAATTACATAGTTTCCCAGCATCGAGGATAAGGGTGAGGCCGTGGCCAGTCTCTCAATGTGAGGGTACAGTACCTTACTGACCTCTGACCTGACGTTCTGAATGGCTAGTTTAGCGAATAGATGATAAGGAGTTTATCCATGATGGGAGAGATGTTTAAGTATACTCGATCGATTTTATATACAGCGGGGCGAGTAACAAGTAACTAGAGGGCTATCTGGCCCAGTAACAAGTAACTAGAGGGCTATCTGGCCCAGTAACAAGTAACTAGAGGGCTATCTGGCCCAGTAACAAGTAACTAGAGGGCTATCTGGCCCAGTAACAAGTAACTAGAGGGCTATCTGGCCCAGTAACAAGTAACTAGAGGGCTATCTGGCCCAGTAACAAGTAACTAGAGGGCTATCTGGCCCAGTAACAAGTAACTAGAGGGCTATCTGGCCAAGTAACTAGAGGGCTATCTGGCCCAGTAACAAGTAACTAGAGGGCTATCTGGCCCAGTAACAAGTAACTAGAGGGCTATCTGGCCCAGTAACAAGTAACTAGAGGGCAATCTGGCCCATGATGCCTAATGGGATCAATGGATTTTAAATATGATACCGATTTCTGGAAAACTCGAATCAATCATGGCGTGGGACCAAGTTCAGTACTTGCTCGGAGAGGTCTAGTATGATTTATATACAACTAGTATACATATTTCATAATTTGGATTAAAACTTTAATAACAACAAGTTGGCTAATGATAAGTGCACTGTGGTAACACTTCTGATAATCGTAAGATTCTTTATTATGAGGTTCAATAATGAAATCAATCATAAAGCTTGCTTCATTACATCTCCAAAAGAGAAGTATTAGGGCTGTGTTAGGAATACCTAATTCACCACTGGTGTGTTCCTGTGTTGTTACATTACTAATCTATACTGTACTTATCTAACTCGAAAAACTAGAAATTCGAACATTGCATTAACATTACTTTCTTTGTAGTAAATCATAACCACTGGAGCATAATGACATAAAATGTTTTTGCTGGTACAGTATCCAATATTACCAAAATCTTGATAAAGTCTCGTTAAAAGAAAGAACGCTTTGTGCATTTACTTTAAATGTTATAAACAAAATGTACCGCCTTATTTAAGGACGGTGTTTAAATCTTACAATGTATTATGGCTATTTATTTCGTTTACTAAGCGAATGTGAAAACTAGACCTAGAGTGACTAGTCTTTAGTAGATATGTGTTATTATATATTATGGTTCCTTTATTTGGTCTAAATCTGTATCAGAAAGTGGCCACACGTCACCTACCATGGGTGGAGGACTCGCGATGGAGAGTTATGTGCTGGCTTTGGAGAACCTCCTGGCTCTCGTCGGTGATTTATTCTCCAGAGACGTGAGGGAGGAGTTGAGATTATTCATGTGACGACTCTTGATATTCCGAATTTTGGAGGACACAACCTTCTTTGGTGTCTTGGGCCCGGAAGGAATTTTGGAGGAAGGTGGGGGCTTCTTGGGGGGCGGGGGTTTCCGAGTAGCGCGGGCCTTTACTCCAGGTTTGTTGGTCTGTTTTTTGGCAGCTTGTTGTCGAGTGTTAACATTCAATCTTGGTTTCCGATTCTCATTGTCTTGTTGAGCAGAGTTACGTTCGTTATCAGCCATAATCCCAGAGTCAGTGGAACGAGAGCTGTTGGCGGACGAGTTGAGGATGGAACTTTCAGCGGAGCGTGGGCGTGGAATCTCCTCATTCAGCAAAGTTGCAAATCTAACTTTCTTTCCTTTCTTATGCTTGTTGACATCCTCCGCCTCTAGGGCATTGCCGAAGTTTACAGCAGAGTCGTTGCCCACGACCTGAACTTTGGGTGGAGTTGGTGGTCGGTAGTCAATATTGAAGTTGGTGCCTTCCTCCTCGTCATTGCTCTCAGCGGGGCCTTGTCCCTTCTGCCCCAAGGCGGCCCGCTGTGCCCCGATGACTACGGCGTTACCTTTACCCAGGTTCTCAGCCTCTGGGTCTCCCTCAAAGTCGTAGCTGTCATCTATATGGAACTGCCCGTCGAAGTCTGTGAGATCTTCATACCCGAGCATGACATCACACAGGTTGTACACAAACTTTGGTTGATCATTGTTTTGTCGGTTGAATGGTAACAATGATCTATTTTCCTTCATGTCCAAGTAAGTATCCCCAATTGTTCGGATGTGAAGGCCCTCGGAGGTCGAGAAGAGGATCGGTGTTTTGCAGTTGATGGTGTTTTTGTTGTCTTTTTTTTGTTTCTTCTGTGACTTGGTGTCCCCGGCCTTCTTCTCTGCAGTCCCAGTGCCGGGTAGGCTGCTGATGTAGGATGGACGTGAGGGTTTGGGCGAGGCCACGTCCACAGAGTTAGGTCTGCAGCACATGATGAGTGCCTCACACTTGGTCCTCACCTCCCTCAGAGTGATAAACACTAAAATTGGTACAACAATGTTGAAAATGAAGCGGAACCAGACGGCCACGGTATCGAAGGCTGGGGTGTCCACTATCTCCGGGATAAACCCTTCGTCCATGGTTATGTTGGTCATATCTGGCGTCATGTCGGAGGGCAAGGTAGCGTTGGTGCTATTCAGAGCTTCCAGTTGAGTCGCGTCCACCATAGCCCGACTCACCCTGAAGTTGCTCCTCGTTGTTGGCAAGAAGCGACTGAAGTCATCGTCGGGAGAATCTTCGGTCGTCTCATTGGCCCAGTGTTTGGTCATCATGGGGCTAATGGTGGTGAGGCCGGTGAAGGGAAGCCAAAGCATAACGTACGCTATCACTGCACAAATCACAAACACTGACGGATGAAACTCGTTTCTAAAGTATGGAGTCATCAAAATTTGGTCGAAATAACTCATCGTTTGGTTACCTTTGATTCTCTTTTGTTTTTTACGCTCACGGTGGAATGTCACTGAGATCACACACACTAACACCACCATCACAAGCGTTGGCAAACACACGATCAGTAACAGGTGCGTAATGAGGTAATAATCGTCTCTTGGATCAGCGACAGAACACGAGTATCTGTTTTTATAAGGCATACTGAGGACGAAACCACACACCAGGGGTGAGGCCAGAATAAACGCCACCACCCACGTTACACCTATCACTACACCCAATTTGTACTTCTCACTGTTGAGGTATGAGGTATACTTCTTGGCTGCAGCTAATCTATCAACAGCCAACAGTAATACAGCGAAGGCCATCTCACTATTCATCATGTTTATCGTAAAGCCATTAAAGTAACTCACACCGTAGCCAAACCTCCAAGGCGCGGTGGTGACGTAGCTGATGGCTATACTTAGGTTGAGGAAACAGTCTATCATGCAGGAGAGGCTGAGGTTAATGAGGAGGTGGCAGTAGAGAAACCTCTTGAGGGTGTAACTGGTGGCCACCGTCACCACCACCATCAGGTTGAGGAGGAAGGCTCCGAGGAAGATGATTGAGAGGAAGACTCCGGCGACGATAGGTCCCGGGTCCTCAGGGCACTTGGTGATGACAGGCTTCAGAATTGTAATAACAGTGTCGTTCTCCTTCTTAAAGGCCACGTCGAAACGAATCTGGTAGCCCTCACACATGTTGGCCGGGGTAGATGGTCACGGTGAAACAAAATTCTATATTTTTCCCTTACACACTCCTTGGGTAACAAATCTAGCGTATGCCTATTGAACTACTTGAACACAAAGTTGCTCTGAATTATCTACCCACAACTTCACACTGTACACTCTTTACTAAGGCACTGCGATCTGTTTACAAAATAAACTATCCAATGCTATTATGGGCACACAGTTTTCAGATATACCGTCATCACTGTATAACTTGCAACAGTTCTACGAGGACTTTCTACACGGATGAGGATGACCGTGGGCGGAGGGCTGAGGTAGCAGCTAGTGAGATATCAGAAGGCTAGAGTGAAACTGTCCAGTGCTGCTCTTTATCTCTTTTATGGGTCCGGTTTATATGCAGGACCTCCTCATCGTCCACCACCTCCTGCCTCCCTCGTCGCCGTCTCATAGTGACCGCGCCTCCAACACTCCAACCTGGAATCAAGGAAAAATTCAGAACTTGGCAGTATAGTACAGGTCTTGTTAATGGTGTCATAAAAACAATCTAAAATCCACATTTTTGTAAAATGTTTGACACAGCCAAAAGCTGTCGTCACTGCACCTTTGATATTCAGGAAGTTCAATGATTTTTGATGAACTAAATGCAACTTACAAAAACTTCATTTCGGTAAAGTTACAAGTTATCACGTCGTTTAAGAACAGAGAGGACGTTTCTCACGACAATTTGTTAACTTTGTAACACACACACACACACACACACACACACACACACATACACACATATATATATATATATATATATATATATATATATATATATATATATATATATATATATATATATATATATATATATATATACACTAGCAGAATGTAAGTCCCACTGTTTTTCATTACAACGGAACAGCAAAGTATATTTTTTTAGCATTAAACTGTTATTATTTTATTGTCTAATCATCACTACATATAACACCATCCATCATCGCCACATATAGCATCATCCATCATCACTACATATAACACCATCCATCATCACCACATATAACATCATCCATCATCACTTCATTTAACACCATCCATCATCACTACATATCACACCATCCGTCATCACTACAGATCCGTAAAGTAGTTTCCGAGATTCTCGTGCGGACACACAAACAAACACACAGACATACTTCTTTGTTTTATATATATATAGATAGATTACAAGAAATATTAATATTTAGACAATAGATATTTTTTAAGAGATGATTTAAAGAAGGGAGTGTAGTCTTTGCTCGGATGGGTGGGGGTAAGGTGTTCCACACCTTCACACCGTGATATTTTATGGAGGTCTGGGACTGAGAGGAGCGCATGTGGGGTGGTCTTAGTAGCTGTTGGTGCCTTAAGTTGTATCTCTGACTATTCTGGAACTGAAAATAATTATTGTCAAGCAAGTGATTGATAGATTTGTAAACAAAGAGGGCACAGAAGTAGGTGTTAATATCTTCGAATTTTAAAATGTTCAATTTAGCAAATTTTTCGTTTGTGTGATCTGTTTTTTTCAAGTATGTCATTGTCCGTACAACTCTCTTTTGTGCAGTAACCAGGGATTGTGTTTTTGAAGAGCCATAGGCCCCCATAGTGTTGGTAAACAAGATCATGATAGATTTCTTTCATTGCTGTGAGAGTGAGTGACTGTCGAGTGTGATACATGATACTGCACTGTTTATTGACTTTACTATGGATGGCTTGTATGTGGCTTCTCCGGTTAAGTTTCTCACCATCAATAACTTCGAGGAATTTAGTATTTTTTTTCTCATTTAAGGACTGTATTACCAAGGTACAGGGGGTCCAAGTTTGGGGTCAAGTTTTCCTTCTGTGAAAGATCATGTCGTGGCCTTTCTCGAGGTTTAAGATCAGTATATTTCGATGGATTGCCCCTCGGGACTCTCAGTGGGGACAATGGACTCAGCCTCGGGGTCGCTCCAAACAAAAATATTAATTTTGTTGGGAAATTCCGTCAACATTTTAAAGACGGAAGTTACGGCTGTCTGGCAGGAGATGGCGGCCATCTTGTACAGTTGGGCCAGGTTATATGAGGAGTGGTAAAACCGGGACGTCACAAAGTCTAGGAACACGTAGGAGTGGTATGCACAGGTGTTATACCTCTGATTGGGGGCGTCAACAATTGTCAGGTCCTGACGGGGGATCTTGTTAAGGTTCATATACCTCAGAAAGGACTTGTCAACAACAGTCTGAGCCGAGTCATAGTACAGGTATCTGCCGTCCAGGGCCCTGTACACAGAGACCATATGAGAGTTTTATACGTCAGCGTAGTTGAGGCAGATGGTCATGTAGCTGTCCCGGTCCATGGTGTACCGCAGGGTGGACAGCCGCCAGTCTTCCGCGTCCAGGCCGCGAAGGCTGCCAACCCGTCTCTTGTTGAATGTAAAGATAACGCGGACATCTTCGAATGTCAAAATCCGGAACTTTTCCATTGCAAATTTTTGGTCAACTCACACCAGCAGCTTCTGAGGTGAACTTCAAAAATGACGTGGTGATGAAGAAAAATCAATATAATGAGGTTGGAACATTGGCTTCTGGTACTGATGATGGTGACGATGTAGTGTAGTGTAGTGAGGATGATCTTCGCCTCGTATGTCACCTTATATTTTCAGAATGGTAATTTCGAGGACCATTTACTAAACTGTGTTATTCATGAGGTAAAAATCTCCGGATGATGGTAGTGGTGATGGATGGGGTTATATGTAGTGGTGATGGATGGTGTTATATGTAGTGGTGATGGATGGTGTTATATGTAGTGATGATGGATGAAGTTATATGTAGTGATGATGGATGTTGTTATATGTAGTGATGATGGATGTTGTTATATGTAGTGATGATGGATGATGTTATATGTAGTGATGATGGATGGTGTTATATGTAGTGGTGATGGATGGAGTTATATGTAGTGATGATGGATGGTGTTATATGTAGTGATGATGGATGGGGATATATGCAGTGATGATGGATGATGTTATATGTAATGATGATGAATGGGGTTATATGTAGTGATGATGGATGATGTTATATGTAGTGATGATGGATGGGGATATATGTAGTGATGATGGATGATGTTATATGTAGTGATGATGAATGGGGTTATATGTAGTGATGATGGATGATGTTATATGTAGTGATGATGATGGGGTTATATGTAGTGATGATGGGTGGTGTTATATGTAGTGATGATGGATGGTGTTATATGTAGTGAGGATGGGTGGTGTTATATGTAGTGATGATGGATGGTGTTATATGTAGTGATGATGGATGGTGTTATATGTAGTGGTGATGGATGATGTTATATGAAGTGATGATGGATGGTGTTATATGTAGTGATGATGGATGGTGTTATATGTAGTGGTGATGGATGATGTTATATGAAGTGATGATGATGGGGTTATATGTAGTGATGATGAATGGGGTTATATGTAGTGATGATGGATGATGTTATATGTAGTGATGATGGATGGGGTTATATGTAGTGATGATGGATGTTGTTATATGTAGTGATGATAGGTGGTGTTATATGTAGTGATGATGGTGATATATGTAGTGATGATGATGGGGTTATATGTAGTGATGATGGATGTTGTTATATGTAGTGATGATAGGTGGGGTTATATGTAGTGATGATGGATGGTGTTATATGTAGTGATGTTGATGGGGTTATATGTAGTGATGATAGGTGTTATATGTAGTGATGATGGATGGGGTTATATGTAGTGATGATGATGGGGTTATATGTAGTGATGATGGAAGGTGTTATATGTAGTGATGATTGATGGGGTTATATGTTGTGATGATGGATGTTGTTATATGTAGTGATGATGGATGATGTTATATGTAGTGATGATGGATGGTGTTATATGTAGTGGTGATGGATGGAGTTATATGTAGTGATGATGGATGGTGTTATATGTAGTGATGATGGATGGGGATATATGCAGTGATGATGGATGATGTTATATGTAATGATGATGAATGGGGTTATATGTAGTGATGATGGATGATGTTATATGTAGTGATGATGGATGGGGATATATGTAGTGATGATGGATGATGTTATATGTAGTGATGATGAATGGGGTTATATGTAGTGATGATGGATGATGTTATATGTAGTGATGATGATGGGGTTATATGTAGTGATGATGGGTGGTGTTATATGTAGTGATGATGGATGGTGTTATATGTAGTGATGATGGGTGGTGTTATATGTAGTGATGATGGATGGTGTTATATGTAGTGATGATGGATGGTGTTATATGTAGTGGTGATGGATGATGTTATATGAAGTGATGATGATGGGGTTATATGTAGTGATGATGGATGTTGTTATATGTAGTGATGATGGATGGTGTTATTTGTAGTGATGATGGATGGTGTTATATGTAGTGATGATGCTAGGGTCATACGTAGTGATGATGGATGTTGTTATGTAGTGATGATGGATGTTGTTATATGTAGTGATGATGATGGGGTTATATGTAGTGATGATGGATGTTGTTATATGTAGTGATGATAGGTGGTGTTATATGTAGTGATGATGGTGATATATGTAGTGATGATGATGGGGTTATATGTAGTGATGATGGATGTTGTTATATGTAGTGATGATAGGTGGGGTTATATGTAGTGATGATGGATGGTGTTATATGTAGTGATGTTGATGGGGTTATATGTAGTGATGATAGAAGGTGTTATATGTAGTGATGATGGATGGGGTTATATGTAGTGATGATGATGGGGTTATATGTAGTGATGATGGAAGGTGTTATATGTAGTGATGATTGATGGGGTTATATGTTGTGATGATGGATGATGTTATATGTAGTGATGATGATGGGGTTATATGTAGTGATGATGGAAGGTGTTATATGTAGTGATGATGGATGGTGTTATATGTAGTGATGATGATGGGGTTATATGTAGTGATGATGATGGGGTTATATGTAGTGATGATGATGGGGTTATATGTAGTGATGATGGTTGTTGTTATATGTAGTGACGATGGATGTTGTTATATGTAGTGATGATGGATGGTGTTATATGTAGTGATGATGGATGGTGTTATATGTAGTGATGATGATGGGGTTATATGTAGTGATGATGGAAGGTGTTATATGTAGTGATGATAGGTGGGGTTATATGTAGTGATGATGGATGATGTTATATGTAGTGATGATGATGGGGTTATATGTAGTGATGATGGAAGGTGTTATATGTAGTGATGATAGATAGGGTTATATGTAGTGATGATGATGGGGTTATATGTAGTGATGATGGATGTTGTTATATGTAGTGACGATGGATGTTGTTATATGTAGTGATGATGGATGGTGTTATATGTAGTGATGATAGGTGGTGTTATATGTAGTGATGATGGATGGTGCTATATGTAGTGATGATGGGTGGTGTTATATGTAGTGATGATGGATGATGTTATATGTGATGATGATGGATGGGGTTATATGTAGTGATGATGGATGGTGTTATATGTAGTGATGATGGATGGGGTTATATGTAGTGATGATGGATGGTGTTATATGTAGTGATGATGGATATTGGTATATGTAGTGATGATGGGTGGTGTTATATGTAGTGATGATTAGACAATAAAATAATAACAGTTTAATGCTAAAAAAATTTAATTTGCTGTACCGTTGTAGTGAAAAACATGGTGGAACTTACATACACCGTTAATGAGCTATTGATGGAAGAAGAAGTTTTGGGGACTGAACTGAGACAATGTGGAGCCTCCCGGAGGCTGGCGTCCTACCGTGGCCTAGCGGATGAGCGGTGATTCTGCTAGTATATATATATATATATATATTTATATATATATATATATATATATATATATATATATATATATGCTGATAACCACCAGGAAAGAAGAAAACACGAAGTTCCCAAGCGCTTTCGTGTAATTCACATCTGAAGATGTGAATTACACGAAAGCGCTTGGGAACTTCGTGTTTTCTTCTTTCCTGGTGGTTATCAGCATATACCTAGATCACGCGCACCTACAGTGATTTACTTGCATATATATATATATATATATATATATATATATATATATATATATATATATATATATATATATATATATGTGTGTGTGTGTGTGTTCCTACGCCGACCTACAGTATAACATAGGTCATATTATTACCTATAGCAAACCTATCCGCCAATCACGTCCGTCGTTACACAACCAATACCCATCAATCCATAAATAGTGATGCTACTATTGCGACGCTGCCGTTTGGAGACACTTGTTACCACAAGGGGTGTAGGAACACATTTCCTCAACTGTACCATCATTAAACTGAATACCGTCTAACTTTTGTTCTGCCATTATTCCCTCCAGTATTAAAATATAATTTCAGGAGCACAGAGACTTTAATCTCTTGGTTGTTATAACTCCGTCGGTATGAGCACCCTGGAGAAACTTGCGAGTAATATTTACGGCGGTGGTTATTTCTCAAGGAAGGCATCAGACGCTATCGGCATCAAAGATAAGAAAAGTTATAAGAACAACAAAGCCTTCAGCACTGACGCATCAGCTAAGCTGCTAAAGCAACATGTTAATATCTAACTAGGAGCAACACAAACTCATTCTCTTGCTTACCGTAACTTAATTCTTGTAGCCAGATAACTTTATCCCTCACGTCTGTCAACTCACTTCACCCTCAAGAGTCAGCTGATATAGGTAAAATAATCATGAACTTTCTTGTAGCCCTTGAAGTACATTTCATGTAATTCAATAGATTAGACTTACTCCTAAATGGATTTTGATGTTACGATTTATTTTAATTGTATTAGTTCACACACTTGGTTATTGACAAAGTTTGGTTGTTGTTGTTTACAAGTATTTACAGTAAGTGCCTCAACTACTGTAAGGTCTTTACGTTAATATACTGTACTGTATACACACCATTCACCGTTAATATACTGTACTGTATACACACCATTCACCGTTAATATACTGTACTGTATATACACCATTCACCGTTAATATACTGTACTGTATATACACCATTCACCGTTAATATACTGTACTGTATATACACCATTCACCGTTAATATACTGTACTGTATATACACCATTCACCGTTAATATACTGTACTGTATATACACCATTCACCGTTAATATACTGTACTGTATATACACCATTCACCGTTAATATACTGTACTGTATATACACCATTCACCGTTAATATACTGTACTGTATATACACCATTCACCGTTGATATACTGTACTGTATATACACCATTCACCGTTAATATACTGTACTGTATATACACCATTCACCGTTAATATACTGTACTGTATATACACCATTCACCGTTAATATACTGTACTGTATATACACCATTCACCGTTAATATACTGTACTGTATATACACCATTCACCGTTAATATACTGTACTGTATATACACCATTCACCGTTAATATACTGTACTGTATATACACCATTCACCGTTAATATACTGTACTGTATATACACCATTCACCGTTAATATACTGTACTGTATATACACCATTCACCGTTAATATACTGTACTGTATATACACCATTCACCGTTAATATACTGTACTGTATATACACCATTCACCGTTAATATACTGTACTGTATATACACCATTCACCGTTAATATACTGTACTGTATATACACCATTCACCGTTAATATACTGTACTGTATATACACCATTCACCGTTAATATACTGTACTGTATATACACCATTCACCGTTAATATACTGTACTGTATATACACCATTCACCGTTAATATACTGTACTGTATATACACCATTCACCGTTAATATACTGTACTGTATATACACCATTCACCGTTAATATACTGTACTGTATATACACCATTCATCGTTAATATACTGTACTGTATACACACCATTCACCGTTAATATACTGTACTGTATATACACCATTCACCGTTAATATACTGTACTGTATACACACCATTCACCGTTAATATACTGTACTGTATATACACCATTCACCGTTAATATACTGTACTGTATACACACCATTCACCGTTAATATACTGTACTGTATATACACCATTCACCGTTAATATACTGTACTGTATATACACCATTCACCGTTAATATACTGTACTGTATATACACCATTCACCGTTAATATACTGTACTGTATATACACCATTCACCGTTAATATACTGTACTGTATACACACCATTCACCGTTAATATACTGTACTGTATATACACCATTCACCGTTAATATACTGTACTGTATATACACCATTCACCGTTAATATAAACAGGGAGAGAGTTGTTTGGGATCGATAAACAGTCCATATTTAAAATAACTACTGTAGAAATCTTAAACGTTTACGAGCGTTACAAAAGTACAGTAAATATTTAAAATCGGGAAACGTTCTCACGGCACCGAGTTAATCATTGATCGACTCACCTGCAACTTGCAAGGAACTAAATGTGTCAATAACTGTCATCTCTGTAGAAAACCGGTTAAACAGCCGAGGTCGATCAGTTTACTTATACTAGGCAGACGTTTCGGTTCCCAACGCTGTGCAGTGAGGTTGTTAGGAGTTGTTTCTTTGGGCAGGGTTTAAGTAATCTCTCTGTTTACCTTGGGCCATTGAGTGAAACAAAAACAATCTATGCTAATGAGGAAACGCTTGCACTGACAGTAAATTGGTAAATAAACCATGAAGCGACCCATGCTAATGAATAAAGACTTAAATTTGAGACACTGTCATTAGTAAACAACCAAAGCAAATTAAAAGAGGCTTACAATGTGAAACAAATGGTATATCTAGAGAAAAATCGAGCTGTGAGACAGAAAGATATCAAAAAAGGAATGAAACACCGATAGAAGAATACAAGGAAGAAATTAGGTTACACGACACTAGGCTACGGGAAAAAAAAATGTCTAAACGACTTACATGCTTTACGTCTTCAACTATTATGGATGGTCGTGTGGTCGTGTAAATATGGGTCGTAGCTCCAGTTTCTTGGTGCCAGACGTCGAGGTGTACATTGGCCAGCGACTGAGAGCTCAGCACCTGCCACCACACGACACCTTGGCCTCCTTAACCTGGCGCGTTAAGTGGGGCCTCGTGACACATACTTATTGAGCGACACAAATATCACTCACTCTGACACACTCACCCATCCGGCGCACTCCATTCAATTATACTGTACTGTAGTCTGTAGATACGCAACCCACTGAGATTCACGCCCGAGCATACATACACACAAATTGCATTCATATACACATAAAATACCACCATACTTAACATAATCATAATTTCTATACTCCTAAACGCAGATGAAAACAAAACAAGGTAATACTTTACTTAATTTTGTATAGAAGAATTCCCTTTTGCTCTCTCCGCCTTCATATAAAACAGGCAGAACAAACCCAGCACACAGACCTTGCCCAGGTAATATAGCTGACAACGTAATTAAGCGGATTGGGGTAAGAAACGACGGCTTTGATTGGCTGATTAAATAAGACTTGAAGTATAACCATGAAAAGATTCCCGAAGAGATAATCAGATGATTAGTAGGTTGTAGGCAGCTACCAAACAGGGAGGTACCACCGCCTGGGAAGATATTGGAAGCATAATGTGTTGTCTAATGGTAGACCCTGCTGCTATATGGCATCACGAAAATTGTGACCAAGTCCCAGGTTGATGATCTGACTTTCTGCCTCATTTACACACAATTGCAGGGTCTCAATTGTTTCACTTACTTTGACAACACAACATACATATACAGTATTGTTTCTCACTAGATCTTTTTTTTTAATTTTGGTATTTATGGTTCTTTACTATTATTATTATTATTATTGTTATTATTATTATTATTATCATTATTATTATATTTTTCTATTTTTATTATAAATTTTATTTACTATGAATTATTATTATTATTATTATTATTATTATTATTATTATTATTATTACATTTTCGCCCCCCAGGCCCCGATGTGGGTCAGTGACCTGTGCCCGGGTGGGTTAATCCCCGTAAAAATAAAATAACAATAATAATAATAACAATGTATTTCGCACTATACATTAAGTCTGACCTTAAAATAATTATACAAATATTTATTCAGGGACATTAGCATTAGTGCATTACAATAAATATTTAAATAAGCAATTCATATCAATAACCACAAAATATTGACTTAATATCACTAATTGAAACAAGTATTGTACATAAATAATGAGGGTGACGGATATTTTTCCTTTTTTGCATGAGCTAGTTTGATGCCGTCGTTCTTCAACTCATACTGTACCATGTTTATGTGTAACAGATAACGACGGTGAGGGTGGTGTGATCTGTCAGTTCAGTGGGAAACTTATCAGACTGAGGGAAATGGTCGTTATTCTCTTGAAAGAACTAATTACCCAAATGGCAATACTGATTATGGTAGCCTATGCCCTATGGGAAGTAATTAACCTAGGCATCTGTTGACATACATCACTAAATTAAATGTTTATCTATACTAATATTATATCTAAACATTTAATAACGAGAGTTTTAGTAAACTGTATACGCCGGCATTGTGGCGTTAAAAACGGTAACAATGACAATAGATTACTTCCCCCAGTTATCTATCCTTCAATATATATTTCATAAATCAGACACCTTGTTTCTACCTAATGTTTAAAAAAAAATGAGCCAGATACAACTACCGTATGGAAATTTAAGCTGCATAGTACACAAGTCGGATGTATAAGACTGATTCATATTCAGATTAAATTTGTCCAAACAGCAGTAGGCTTGGGTCGTGGTGTAACATTTACTATCATGTGGTGGCAGTAGCATAAGGGTGTGAATTAGGTGGCCGGTAATAAAGTCATAGGAAAAAAAGTCTCAGAAAAAAGTCACAATTTTGGCTAGGAAAAAAAGTCACAGGAAAAAAAGTCACAATTAATTTATGGTGGCCGGTAATATAGGCACAAGAAAAAAAGTCACAAAAAAAAGTCACAATTTTGGTTAAGAAAGAAAGTCAGGTAATCCAAAAAAAATATTCAAGTCAGTCACAGTTTATTTAAGTACCATAAACAATTAAAGTAATAAAACTGAAAATATTTTAATTCAGTTATTAGCTGGCAATACATTGACAACACTATTTATATATGATGGCATTACATGTATGTGAAAACAAATCACGTTTTGTTCAATATCTTAAGCACAGTAAGGTTAGGTTAGGTTAGGTTAGCTGACTTACCTTAATCCTTCCAGGTTGATGTTGCCCAATTATACACAGAATCTAATGTTTTTGTTCTATTTTATAATTTTTAAGCGAAACTCATTAATTTACCATCAGTTCTGCATATTCCTTTACTGAAACTGATTGACATATTAACCTTAAAGAATGTGAGAATGCGATAGTTAACTTTTCTTTTTTTTCCTGTGACTTTTTTCCTGTGACTTTTTTACCTGTGACTTTTTTACCTGTGACTTTTTTACCTGGATTCGTGAATTAATCCTGACATGATGGGAGTAAAATATAAACTTACTTTTGGAATATTATACCCAGCCTTATTCTGAAACAGCAGGAGTACTTTAACCTACCCTCAGTAGTCTCTCACCCTCACTCAGTGGTTATACTGTACAAGATATGCAAAGATGTTCCGGAAAACAAGGGAGAATAACACAGCATTTAGCTTAAAGGGAGCTGCATTTGGATTCCTAAGGCAGGTATATATAGTGACTTCTTTATGTAGAGCTTGAAGATAAATACAGGATGTTACGCGCCCCTAAGAACAAAGAATTACTGTATGCCTGCGTCAAGACAGCTTGTACTGAGCATGCGTGTAACCCCAGTAAAATCTTATTCAAAGAGACGCCGTTAAGCCTTAAAACTATTGAAGACTATAAGTCGACTGCTAGATTCAAGGTATAGAGTATATTAGAGTGAAATTTACAGCTTTTGTGTCACTCGTGACGTCAGAAACGAGGTTCATTCTGAGCCACCAAGTACAGTTCCTGGAAGTAATCTTCACATTTTGTTTTATTAGCGAATCAGCACAAAAATATGTATGGATTTTAATGCCCTGCGTTATGCTTTACAAGACACGCTTAAGTATCACACGAGTCATCGACTCTGAATACTTACATTTGTAAAAACTATTAGCGAAGAAATTATTGAATATATGTATTACAGGTAAAAAAAGTTTTGAAATCCATTTATTACAAATTCGTGTTTTATTTCTTTCCCTGAAGGCAAAATCGTTTTGCAATACAACACTATAGTTTTCGTCAGAGAATGATCAGTTAACTGCCTTAGAAATATTTTGGTTACCTACCACTAAAAACTTAACTAAATGTATCAGTAAATTTTCTGTGAATGATTACGTTTACTGCATCTTTAGTCATTCGTAGATTTATTAAAATCACAGAAAATTTTATAGCAAATAAAACCGTGCAACGTTTCTCTTACCGATTTGAAATTAAGTTGTTTTGCTATTTTTCTCTCGACAACTTCAAGCATTATCCACAAATTACTATGATACATCAGCTTGATGGAGCCTAAATATCGACAAAGTAATTACGGTAATTATTGGTTTTAGAAACTTTCGTCTTTTTTTTACATGAAAACCAATTTTTTGGCGGTATTTTGGTGTTTCCTTCAAATATGACCTTCATACCTTTGTCAAATACATATAGAACTAACCAACCAAAGAAAACTACCTAACCTTACCCAACTTCCTAGCCGAGGGACTCCGTTTCCCGAACTCCCTGCCATATAAACAAAGTATTTATTTTGATATCTGGTACCAATGAAAGCAACTTTATTGAAGCGTTATGGTGTAATTTTACGTTTTTAGTGGACGTGAGAATACGCTGGGACTGGGCGGCGACTTAGCAGATTTTTCGGGGTATTTACGGTAAACATTAAACTTTCGATTACCTCCAAAATAATGACTTTCCAAGGATGTTGAAAGGAAACAACCTAAATCTGAAGCCCAAATGGCAAAATATTATTTATTTTTTATAGGGAATGTGAACGTCAGTAAAACCAATCTTAACCGTAATTACTGAAAACCTCACCAACAAAAGAAAGAAGGCGGGGGTAATAGGACTTCCATAGTATTGAGACAAACGAAATCTACGATATTCAGTTCCATAACTTAGATGCATACCATGATTATACCTGGTGGGGAGGAGAGATAATGAACATCTTTATCACATGGTTGCCACACAGTGTTATGGTCGTGTATACAATCCAGCAACGGCAGTGCAATATACAATATCTGACCAAGAGTGTAAAGTTTATCCCGTGATCAAAAGTAATCTTAGTATCACACGTATTTTGAAATTGGCAAATGGAAAGAGCAATAATAATAATAACTAGGTGGATTACCAGGAGTTCCCCATCATGGCTACCCTACACAATATAATACTTAAGCAAGACAGTAATACTCACAACTCAGCAAGCACATAATTACTAACAAATTCCCAAATATTATCAAAAAATATATTAACTTACCTAACAATGTTGCCTAGAACTGATCTGATATATTTTTAAACGTCAGCAATGCATACTATAAAAATACCCAAGAGGTTTGTTGATATGCGTACTGTATTTACGCATCCACACCTATTACTAAAAACTAAGAATGTCTTTTTTACTAAACGACCCACACCAGTTGGTTAATCATCTCGGCTTCCTCTCGAGTCTGTGGTGTTTGTAAGTGAACGTCACTGTGACGGGGAGTCCCAAACATGCTGGTATTTCAAAATCAAATCCTGACTTACCATATATTTTTAAGAATACCTTGTTACGCGCCTAAAGGCCTTAGTTGTTGAAGCACAGCAATAACATTAAAACAAAAGACTGCCATCGGATTCTTAGAATAGTATATGCTACTTCGGTGTCCATCTGATTTCATAACTTACTTTTTACAACGTAATTATGGCTGAATATTTTTCTACTTCGATATTTGAGTGACGTGGAACAAGAAACGACATTGCAAGTTCTGCCAACTTGACGTTGATATTATGGTGCATTACTGTACTTCAACACCTAATGGTCTTTTAGCGCGTATACTCGGAACATGGTCGTAACTTTAATCGCATCTTTTCCTTTATCTCGAGAATCCACGATGAACCTTTAAGATGTAGAAAATAGGTGATTCGCTAACCGCTCTTAAAGTGCTCGAAGGGAAGCCGCTGAGTGCACCCGGAATTGTCTACGTTTGAAGTAAGTAAGACAGTTAGGTAGGTAGAAAGATACTAAGTAAAATTAACACACAAGTTTAGGTAAATCTGCACTTCCACCTCCCACTGTTAGAAAGTCAAAAATATATTTTTCTAGAGTATTTGTGTGTGTTTAGACCGAATATGACCTTCATTTCCGTCGAAAATTGATCGTTTTTTTATCGATTTTTATTTTTCGTGGGACGTTTTTCGAAAAAAAAGTAATGGCTAAGCGAATAAAAAATACACCAAAACACACAAGGAAAACAAAAACCTAACCTAACCTAACTGACTCACCATATGATGGAATCACCTATTTCTTACCTTGTTGGCCTGGTTCTTGTTCGTCGTTGGATTCTGAGATTCTAACACAACACCACATATGTTGTTCCTTGCGATATTTACATTCAGTCTTGCACTTAACACACTTTACTGAGGTTGGAAGAACACTTTGCGATCGATAAAATGCTATAGTTTCTTCGTTTTTTCCCCCAAACTCTCAATCAGCTCCATATAATTGAAGTGACAACCATCGCAGACTTCCATGGTCGGAAATGAAGTTGAATTTCGAAATATGAGACCCAAAATAATAATCGATTTTGATTGGGTCAAAAATACCGCGAATTAAACCACAAATCATTTTAATTGGTTGCAAAAAAAAACCGCTTTTGATTGGTCGCGTTACGTGTACTGGAACGCATGCGCCAAGGTGCGCATGCGCGTGATGATTAATCAAGGAGACACGCAGTGTGGTAGGTGAGGTAGGTGATAATGGCGGAAGATTAATGGAAGAAAATAGAGAAAATTTAGGATATGCGACGGTAATGTAATAGATGGAAATGATCTTATAATTCGACGTCTTATTAGAATATAATAATAGCTTGGTGGTAGGAATGTTTAAACGCAAAATACCCAAGTTTACATGGATTCAGGTTAGAACTCACACAATATTAGAGGAGTTACCATATATAGATCATGATGTAAAACTGGTAATTTAACCTAATCTGAGCTAACCTGCATTATGACGCTGCTCCCAGCTGTGGCTGAGACGTAACACGAGCATTGCGTCGCGTGGAGGGAGACCATTTCACTCGCTAGTTTTCCTCCTCACAACTTATCTTTATAGAATCTAGATGATTGTAATAATTTTCTTCTATAAAGAGATGTGAAATTTCTGAGATTAAAGTGGTACCAATTATCTTGATATTTATTTTTAGTCACAAGTAAATTATATGAATTTTCTCTGTAAGAAAGTGTTGATGTAATTTAGAAGTTCGTTCCTGTTATAATGTATGAGTCATAAACGCTGTATCTATTCATTTCTTTGGGTTACTCTATGCCTCTTTGTTCCTAGTTTCACATAATTAACAATGTGAAATGTGAAGCGCTTTTGAAGCAGTCACATGAACTTGTGCTTCCAAAATGTCAGAACTTCTGTAAAGCAAATCGATAATGATCACAAGAGTTTTCTGTACCTTTTACTCGTAAGTGATTGGAATCTAGAGCATAGTTATCTAGTAAGTATATAAAGGAACTGCCTAACATTAATATACGCAATTCTTCTAGATTTTGTATTGTGAAGGCACTAAAGTATAAAATGATTCTTTATGAACAATGATAGCCAAGTCATACAGAACACAGAATAAATCAAATAAAAGTACATATTCGGAATTAATTAATGTCGGTCAAAGTTTTCTTGTCTCAGAATAGAGCCGAACAAAAGGTTAATGTTAAAGTACTACAAGAACAAAATTGCTAACTCATTTTACTGTTATTATTTTGCAAAGCATCCGTCCCAAATCACACTTAAACTAACAAGGATAGCTTTTTTAAGTTAGGATTACTTTTATTTACTCAAATGATGGGAATTATTTGGCATAAAAAATTTAAATAATTTCCCGGGATTGGTCGTGGTAGTTTCCAACATTGGCTGTTTGGTCAGGGAAAAGTGACAGTTGAGTGGATCAGGTACAACCTGTGTGTGTTTTAATAACTGTGCCGTGTGTTCCACGACTCCATGAGTTAGCACATAAGAACATAAGAATGGAGGAAACTGCAGCGGGCCTATTGGTCCATACTGGCCAGTCCCATCTACACCCAACCCCTATTGCTCATATATCCATCCAACCTGTTTTTGAAGCTATCCAGCGTACTCGAGTTAATGATGATATTTGGTAACTTGTTCCACTCATCCACTACTCTATTTCCAAACGAGTGTTTACCTATTTCGCGCCTAAATCTAAATTTGTCTAATTTAAAACCATTGTTACGAGTTCGCTCCTGGTTGGATAGTTTGAGTACCTTTGTAATGTCCCCTTTGTTTAGCCCTGACTTCCATTTATACACCTCTATCAATGAGTGTTACCTCCGTCACAGTGAAGCTTTGTGCCATTTTTGTAAGTTCGAATTGAACATAAACCGGAGAACCAAAGCCATTTGATAACATGCAAGAGGAGTAGAGAATATCAACAACCGTGGTCGCCGTGCACAGAAAACATCCCATTCGGTTAGTTTGTCTGGTAAGTCAGTCTTACATCGTAGCTTTTTATATTCGACCACGTTATAACATCATAGAGTTTGTTTATATAAATTGAAAAGCACCGTTGTATCATCATGAAGAAGTATGGATAGGGAAGCTGGGTTATCACTCCTTTAGGGTTATGTTTTCCAAGTTAGTTTTTCGCCTTCGTTTAGTAGCTTGGCAGAGTAGCTCACTTTGTTTCATGTTCTAGAATTAATATTAACAGCGAAACGCGAATTTTGTAAAGTGTCCTCCCAAATCGGCATAATCTGCCTCGTCTGTTGTCTGTCGTAGCGGGTGCTTGTGTACACGGACGGCGTTAGTCGTTATAGATTAGAAATATGAAAATACTGAATAGATTTTTCTGCATTGTGAAATTGAATGTTACAGAAATAAATTTTGATTAAGACAAGATAAATGAACAACCCCTCATGATTTAAATAACGGCAGGTAAAATCTACATACAGTATCCGTACTGTAGTCGATATTTAACAGTTTCAGCAACACATTTATACAAGAGACATGATTATATATGCTCATTACTAATGAATACGAGAGGTGATATACGTCTATCGTATCCTTTGGGTCTGTAATAAAGTATCTTAACCCACGCTGTCAACGCCGAGCTGCCTCTTACCAGCTCCATGACGTCATCACCACAGTATTATAAGAATGTGGGACATTGTGTGGTTCACTGTACTCATGACAAAACGAGGACGTTGGGTAGCCGTGACACAAAGTATTAAAATGTCAGTTATCGCAATAACCTGTTAATGACAGACGCTAAACCTGGGTGTAAGGAAAGGTAAGGTAACTAAAACAGCGCTTTGTGAATAATGGAGGTTGCCAGGACACTGGTGTTACAAACACACCAGTCAACGGCAGACTATTTAGCCTCCATAACTTGTCTGGAGAGTGTTACTACTGTGTTGCATACCCTGGAAGAAGGCGCCGGGCTTGTGTGTACAGTACAAGTGTTCATCCAATCGGTGTTGAATCGGACGGGCTCGTGGCGCCACCACACAAACTCAGGAATTCAGTCCATCTTAATTTGCTCAGTATTTATACCGTCTCCCCTCAGAAGTCATCACGTTAGACCAGTTTTATGAGTGGTACCGAAGCTAGAATGGAGGGGATAATAATGAATCGTCGAACTTCGCTGATGGAGTGGTCACGATGCCAATCTCTACACTCACAACAGTAAACAGTTTGTCTAGTCACCACAACAGCCAGTTCATTCTTGACACTATAAATTAGTATAGAAGAAAAGATAATGCATCTTCGATACTTTTCTGATGAATCGGGTAGTCACGACACCAGACTTTACACACACAGCCAGCCTACTCACCACAACCTACCAAGCCATTGACCTGGAGACACGCAGAAATATTTTGGCAATCAATAAACCTGGCATATCTAGCAGGGCTAGCAGTGTTACTAGTGCTGGGGGAGACGAACAGTGTTACCAGTGTTGTGGAGCTAGCAATGTTAGCTGTGCTGGGGGAAGACTAGCAATTAACAATGATGAGAACAAGCAGTGTTATTATAAACCAAGCTAACGAAACCTAACCTAACCTAAGCTAACTTAACCTAAACATCTTGTAGGCCGCACTCTATAGAAGCACCATTTAAGGCGGCGGCACACTGGGCTCGTTTCCTCCCAACACACTTGGCAAACACGGTTCGGCCAGCAAAACAAAAAGACGTTTGCGCCACACCGGGATGTTTTGTTGGTGCGTCTGCCTAACGTAACGAAAATAACAACAAAACGTCTAGACGAGGTTCGCCATGGATCCCGTTACTACAGTTGAGGCCTTGGAGGATTGTGCTATAGTTCTTCAATTGCTGAAGCAAGTGAGGCATCTGCAAAAGCTGAAGAAAAGACAATGGGTGCGTTGTGAAGTTTCTTCAAAAGAGGCGGCAGCTGGCTGGTCAAAGAAGACCCTGAATAATAATTTAATAATACTTAAGAAGTTTTAATGTGACGAATAAATAGATAACTGTCACCATTTTGTTATATTTAAAATTATTATTTTAATTATATAAAATTTTATCCAGTAAGGTTTTTTAGGATAACGTTTTTTATTTGGTGGCATTTTGTCTAACATGAAACTGTCTGAGGTTTTATCAGCTGTCTCATATGTATTTTATCCAGAGGGAAATATGGGATTATGTCGGTGTTCCTCACGGCCTATAACACTCCCGCCCCTTGCTCATCGATTGTACCCTTCAGGCAGGACCTGCTTATCATTTAGCCGCACTGAATAATTGAGAGCTTGGAAGGCCATTGGTGGGTGGGTGTAGGGGCAGACCTGGGAAAAACGGCTAATGTTACGTAATAGAGACTCTGGGCTTTTAGTTGACCGAACGTTCGTCTGGGTTACTGCCAGGAACGTGGTGTGAGGGCAGGGTGGAGAGAGACGTTGGACCGTTTCATATTAGCGTAGGTGCTGTACTGTATAAAGCCATTTAAGGCATTTAGCGATATATCCTACATTATATTTGTCCTTACTGAGAATTATGAGCGCTGGTTTTAACAGGGAGGTATTTTGGTAATGATAATATTAGCGTATGTATTGAACTGTACTTATAAGTCTGTTATTACACCTGGTGAATTAATTTGTTGTGGGTGATGATGGACAGCGTAGAGGTGTGAATGTGTGTGTGGTGTGGTAACGAGGTAGAGTGAAATAAAATAAATTCAGTGTTGCCAGTCACACCCACCCCCTTACTAGGACCTCTACACACACATCCACTAACACCACCTACACTACATCTACACCCAGCCACACTACACCCACACCCACCCACACTACACCAACCTGTACTACTACATTCCACACCTCCATCCTTCCCTCCACCTCCATCCTTACACTCAACACCTGTGGCTCTCATCACCAGGTGGGAGGGAGGGGTCAGGTCAACTGTAGCTTTACCATCAGTCAATAACGTCAGGTGCCTCTGTTGATGGTGTACTGGTGATCGATCTATTGCCTAGTGAGGATGACCTTCAGTTACTGTGGGCGATGGTTCCCTCCCTCACGCTGCTGGAGGAGGAGTGGGGGAGAGGAGAAAAGAAGGGAAAATAATTATGTAAAGCAGGAGGAGGAAGAGAGGGGGGATTATGTTAAAAAAAATAGAAATGTGAAGATGAGAAGCGAATTAAGAAAAGATGGATGGAAATAACAGGATAAGAGAGAGAGCGGTGGGTAGTACAGTGCCATAGTCAGCCCCTCACGGTACTACGCACTAGCCACACCCATCAATGTAGTACCTCTCTTCCGGATAACACCACCACTCTGCGTCACTCCTCAACACCTAGTACAGTATTCACTAAATGGATTAGCTATATCCGTCCATCCGTAGGCGGGTTAGCTCTTGTATAGTGGGTGAGGTACAGGTGATAGATGTAACGCGGACAGTTCCCTTCTCCATCACAACACTCGTGTAGTCATCCAAACGACTGACTACACATAGTCCTTATATATTAACACATCGCTATAGTAAGTACTCCAAGCTTAAAACACTAACCAGAGCATCAGTAACGACTTTAACTCAGGGCCGACACATACACACACGTCAATGAAGCCAGACCCGATATAATGTGTGCGCTCTAGTGACGAGGACCTCACAAGGTATTGGCATTATTCTCACAGAAGCTCCTTGAACCGTGAGAAGAGTTGATGCCTTAGCTAAACTTGCATTTAACCATTGTTGAATTTGAAAGAAACGCAAATACAAACAGGCGTTGATCGAGCCATTGTCTTCCCATTAAGTAAACATATATGACATGACATGAGTAACTGTTAGACCAAGGTTATGATATAAGTACCTCTGCCAGTGTGTTCCCCAGCATTATGTGATTAACACTATATGTAAATTGTGTTGTTCGACATAGTGCTTCACACGCCAACACTCTGTGTTAGATGGTGAGAAAATAGAACATTTTAGGGACAGGCCCAAGAAGACTGTGTGAGGGCACAGCACTTTAATGCCGATGGTTAGATAGTTTATTTATTAAAATTGTATCCTAGTTCTACACCAAGTAGATAAGTCAACCAATGTGTAAAGTTTTGGAGAGCGTGTACTGAAAAAAGTCCCATTAAGTGCCATAATACCCTGACCATTGGATCTGATGAAGGCTTCACCGTTACTGCACAGCCCACAAGATACACAACATACTAGCAGCTGCCCGCGGCAAAAATATAAGAAGTACACCCAGGATAGCTTCAAATATAGGTTGGACGGCTATATGAGCGATAGGGGTTGGGTGTGAACCGGACTCTCCAGTGTGGACCAATACGCCCGCTGCAGTTTCCTCCATTCTTACGTTTTTATATGTCAATCTTACCTTACACGTTCACTAATTACAAGTACCACATTTTACACAAAGTACTGCCTAACTCTCAGTAAGCTGTTCACTCTGTTCTACTCCCACCACAGGTAGTTATCGACCACCACCACCACCACCCCTTCACCACTACAGCAGCCCCATCATCACCACCACCACCCCTTCACCACTACAGCAGCCCCATCATCACCACCACCACCCCTTCACCACTACAGCAGCCCCATCATCACCACCACCACCACCCCTTCACCACTACAGCAGCCCCATCATCACCACCACCACCACCCCTTCACCACTACAGCAGCTCCACCACCACCACCCCACCCCTTCACCACTACAGCAGCCTCATCATCACAACCACCCCACCCCTTCACCACTACAGCAGCCCCTTCATCACCACCACCCCACCCCTTCACCACTACAGCAGCCCCATCATCACCACCACCACCCCACCCCTTCACCACTACAGCAGCCTCACCACCACCACCATCCCACCCCTTCACCACTACAGTAGCCCCTTCATCACCACCACCCCACCTCTTCACCACTACAGCAGCCCCTTCATCACCACCACCCCACCCCTTCACCACTACAGCAGCTCCATCATCACCACCACCCCACCCCTTCACCACTACAGCAGCCCCATCATCACCACCACCCCCCTTCACCACTACAGCAGCCCCATCATCACCACCACCCTACCCCTTGACCACTACAGCAGCCCCACCACCACCACCCCACCCCTTCACCACTACAGCAGCCCCATCATCACCACCACCACCCCTTCACCACTACAGCAGCCCCACCACCACCACCACCACCACACCCCTTCACCACTACAGCAGCCCCACCACCACCACCCCACCCCTTCACCACTACAGCAGCCTCACCACCACCACCATCCCACCCCTTCACCACTACAGCAGCCCCATCACCACCACCACCACTACAGCAGCCCCATCATCACCACCCCCACCACCCCTTCACCACTACAGCAGCCCCATCATCACCACCACCCCACCCCTTCACCACTACAGCAGCCCCATCATCACCACCACCCCACCCCTTCACCATTACAGCAGCCCCACCACCACCACCATCCCACCCCTTCACCACTACAGCAGCCCCTTCATCACCACCACCCCACCTCTTCACCACTACAGCAGCCCCATCATCACCACCACCACCCCACCCCTTCACCACTACAGCAGCCTCACCACCACCACCATCCCACCCCTTCACCACTACAGTAGCCCCTTCATCACCACCACCCCACCTCTTCACCACTACAGCAGCCCCTTCATCACCACCACCCCACCCCTTCACCACTACAGCAGCTCCATCATCACCACCACCCCACCCCTTCACCACTACAGCAGCCCCATCATCACCACCACCCCCCTTCACCACTACAGCAGCCCCATCATCACCACCACCCTACCCCTTGACCACTACAGCAGCCCCACCACCACCACCCCACCCCTTCACCACTACAGCAGCCCCATCATCACCACCACCACCCCTTCACCACTACAGCAGCCCCCCCACCACCACCACCACCACACCCCTTCACCACTACAGCAGCCCCACCACCACCACCCCACCCCTTCACCACTACAGCAGCCTCACCACCACCACCATCCCACCCCTTCACCACTACAGCAGCCCCATCACCACCACCACCACTACAGCAGCCCCATCATCACCACCCCCACCACCCCTTCACCACTACAGCAGCCCCATCATCACCACCACCCCACCCCTTCACCACTACAGCAGCCCCATCATCACCACCACCCCACCCCTTCACCATTACAGCAGCCCCACCACCACCACCATCCCACCCCTTCACCACTACAGCAGCCCCTTCATCACCACCACCCCACCTCTTCACCACTACAGCAGCCCCTTCATCACCACCACCCCACCTCTTCACCACTACAGCAGCCCCTTCATCACCACCACCCCACCTCTTCACCACTACAGCAGCCCCTTCATCACCACCACCCCACCTCTTCACCACTACAGCAGCCCCTTCATCACCACCACCCCACCTCTTCACCATTACAGCAGCCCCTTCATCACCACCACCAACTCAAAGATTTATGGTGACCTTTATCTAGTGACGGCGGTGAACCCTTCACGATACGTCTTGGTACAGTTACAAGTTGAGAAATGTGATGATTCCAGGTGGGGTTATGGTGTATTGTGATGATTCCAGGTGAGGTTATGGTGTATTGTGATGATTACAGGTGAGGTTATGGTGTATTTGATGATTCCAGGTGAGGTTATGGTGTATTGTGATGATTCCAGGTGAGGTTATGGTGTATTGTGATGATTCCAGATGAGGTTATGGCGTATTGTGATGATTGCAGGTGAGGTTATGGTGTATTGTGATGATTCCAGGTGAGGGTATGGTGTATTTAGATTCAGATTTGCCCCCGAGGGGGCTAGTTTATTGGGCACCCCCTTACATCCTGTGCAAGGTGAAGCGCAGAAGCGTTTACAGCGCCCAACAGGGAAGTATGAAAAGTTCATACTTGCCTTTATGACTCGTACATTAAGGGCGTAAAAGCCTGAAAGGTCATAGGTTTTGTCAAGTTACATAAAAAGAGAGAATGATGAGTGTGTGGGGGGGAAAGTTCCCGGTACATTTCATCTGTTTATGGCAAAGTGTGGCAGGTCCCTAATAATGTCAAGTGCCAGGCCTGTGACTAGGAGGAGGGATATCTGGTCTGGGAGGGAAGAGGTGTTGGCAACGGCTGGGGACCTGTAGGAGGAGGTCTTAGGGCAAGTGAGGATGTAGTGAGAGAGGATGTGAGAGTCGAGTCGGGTTGACCACAAAGTTTACAAACAGTGCGGTGAGGCTCAGGGTTGCCAATGTACTCCCTTAGGTGCCTGTACCCTTGGCGCAGTCTCATGTACATAATCTGTTAAGATCGAGTCAGGGATTGATACTCTTTGTAGTGGCGGTTGTCGTCACCGGTTACAGCGTCGTAGTGTGACGCTACCCCGTTGTTTCAGGTGTGTCCAATTTTCGTTGAATGCCTCTCGTTGTGTGGCGTGTATGCGAGATTTGAGATGATTCAGGGAGAGGGCGAGAGTGGCTTCAATATCTTCTTCTTGTGTAGCTTCTTTGGCAAGCCGATCAACAGTGTCACAGGCAGTTATTCCTATAAGTGACGGGATATGGTGTATTGTGATGATTCCAGGTGAGGGTATGGTGTAATGTGATGATTACACTTGAGGTTACGGTGTATTGTGATGATTCCAGTGGCTTTAGTGCGAAGGTAATAGTGACTATAGTGTGAAGGTAATAGTGACTATAGTGTGAAGGTAATAGTGACTATAGTGTGAAGGTAATAGTGACTATAGTGTGAAGGTAATAGTGACTATAGTGTGAAGGCAATAGTGACTATAGTGTGAAGGTAATAGTGGCTGTTAGTGTGTAAAGCCTTCAGGGGGATTAGGGCTATTTTAACCCCTTGATAACGATGACTTAACCCCTGAATGCGTTGTTTTCAGGGGGTGGGCTGTTAAGTCGTCGTACTGAAGGACTAAAGTGATCGTACTCAAATGGTGGTTATGGTAGTTAAGGGTTGGCCATTGTAAGCAAAGGGTTAGTTAAGTCCTTATCCATGTGGAGGGAATACTGTCAAAAGTTCCTTGGCATCGTGATAATTAACCCTTTGACGACTATAGTTTAACCCTTTGACGACTATAGTTTAACCCTATGACGACTATAGTTTAACCCTTTGACGACTATAGTTTAACCCTTTGACTATTATAGTTTAACCCTATGACGACTATAGCTTAACCCTTTGACGACTATAGTTTAACCCTTTGACTATTATAGTTTAACCATTTGAAGACTATAGTTTAACCCTTTGGCGACTATAGTTTAACCCTTTGACGACTATAGTTTAACCCTTTGACGACTATAGTTTAAACCCTTTGACGACTATAGTTTAACCCTTTGACGACTATAGTTTAACCCTTTGACGACTATAGTTTAACCCTTTGAAGACTATAGTTTAACCCTTTGAAGACTATAGTTTAACCCTTTGGCGACTATAGTTTAACCCTTTGGCGACTATAGTTTAACCCTTTGACGACTATAGTTTAACCCTTTGACGACTATAGTTTAACCCTATGACGACTATAGTTTAACCCTTTGAGGACTGTAGCTTAACCCTTTGAGGACTATAGCTTAACCCCTTGAGGACTGTAGTTTAACCCTTTGTTTAATATAATTTAACCCTTTCGTCCTTACCAGTTGGTGCAGGTACAGGTAATCGATCTAGTGTAAAGGTGCATTCTGATTCACAGTGTAGGAGTAAACATCTTGTCGTCGTTGTTATGGAGACTTGACAATACTGGCGTGGTGCTGTGATGGCTGTCGCTTGTGCGTGTTGGTCTGTATGTGTGTGTGTGTGTGTGTGTGTGTGTGTGTGTGTGTGTGTGTGTGTGTGTAATAATAATAATTTTTATAATTATAATAATTAACGGTTTAATAAGATAACATGGCAACAAGGCTGAAAATATACAGACGTAGAGCTAGGGGCGATATGATAGAGGTGTATAAATGGAAGTCAGGGCTAAACAAAGGGGACATTACAAAGGGTCTCAAACTATCCAACCAGGAGCGAACTCGTAACAATGGTTTTAAATTAGTCTAATTTAGATTTAGGCGCGAAATAGATAAACATTGGTTTGGAAATAGAGTAGTGGACGAGTGGAACAAGTTACCAAATATCATCATTAACTCGAATACGCTGGATAGCTTCAAATAGGTAGTAGGCAGCTACTAAACAGGGAGGTACTACCGCCTGGGAAGATATTGGAAGCATAATGTGTTGTCTAATGGTAGACCCTGCTGCCATATGGCATCACGAAAATTGTGACCAAGTCCCAGGTTGCTGATCTGACTTTCTGCCTCATTTACACACAATTGCAGGGTCTCAATTGTTTCTCTGACTATTGACAACACAACATACTGTACATATAGCGTTTCTCACTATTGATTATTATTATTATTTTTCTTTATTATCATTATTACAGTGTTGTTATTATTATTATTATTGTTATTATTATTATTATTGTTATTATTTTATTTTACTTTTTATTATAAATTTTATTTACTATGAATTACTATTATTATTATTAAATTTTCACCCCCTAGGCCCCGATGTGGGTCAGTGACCTGTGCCCGGGTGGGGTAATACCCTTAAAAAAAAAAAAAAAACATAGGTTGGATGGATATATGAGCAATAGGGGTTGGGTGCAAATGGGACTGCCCAGTATGGACCAATAGGCCCGCTGCAGTTTCTTCCATTCTTTTGTTATCTAGTTCAAGTAGAGTCTCTGTACCTAGTTCAGGTAGAGTCTCAGTATCTAGTTCAGGTAGAGTCTAAAGATCTAGTTCAGGTAGAGTCTCAGTAACTAGTTCAGGTAGAGTCTCAGTATCTAGTTCAGGTAGAGTCTCAGTATCTAGTTCAGGTAGTCTCAGTATCTAGTTCAGGTAGAGTCTCAGTATCTAGTTCAGGTACAGTCTCAGTATCTAGTTCAGGTAGAGTCTAAAGATCTAGTTCAGGTAGAGTCTCAGTATCTAGTTCAGGTAGAGTCTCAGTATCTAGTTCAGGTAGAGTCTCAGTATCTAGTTCAGGTAGAGTCTCAGTATCTAGTTCAGGTAGAGTCTAAAGATCTAGTTCAGGTAGAGTCTCAGTATCTAGTTCAGGTAGAGTCTCAGTATCTAGTTCAGGTAGAGTCTCAGTATCTAGTTCAGGTAGAGTCTCAGTATCTAGTTCAGGTAGAGTCTCAGTATCTAGTTCAGGTAGAGTCTCAGTATCTAGTTCAGGTAGAGTCTCAGTATCTAGTTCAGGTAGAGTCTCAGTATCTAGTTCAGGTAGAGTCTCAGTATCTAGTTCAGGTAGAGTCACAGTATCTAGTTCAGGTAGAGTCTCAGTATCTAGTTCAGGTAGAGTCTAAAGATCTAGTTCAGGTAGAGTCTCAGTAACTAGTTCAGGTAGAGTCTCAGTATCTAGTTCAGGTAGAGTCACAGTATCTAGTTCAGGTAGAGTCTAAAGATCTAGTTCAGGTAGAGTCTAAGTATCTAGTTCAGGTAGAGTCTCAGTATCTAGTTCAGGTAGAGTCACAGTATCTAGTTAAGGTAGAGTCTCAGCATCTAGTTCAGGTAGAGTCTCAGTATCTAGTTCAGGTAGAGTCTCAGTATCTAGTTCAGGTAGAGTCTCAGTATCTAGTTCAGGTAGAGTCTCAGTATCTAGTTCAGGTAGAGTCTCAGTATCTAGTTCAGGTAGAGTCTAAGGATCTAGTTCAGGTAGAGTCTAAGGATCTAGTTCAGGTAGAGTCTCAGTATCTAGTTCAGGTAGAGTCTCATTATCTAGTTCAGGTAGAGTCACAGTATCTAGTTCAGGTAGAGCCTCGGTATCTAGTTCAGGTAGAGTCTCAGTATCTAGTTCAGGTAGAGTCTCAGTATCTAGTTCAGGTAGAGTCACAGTATCTAGTTCAGGTAGAGTCTCAGTATCTAGTTCAGGTAGAGTCTCAGTATAACCCCCCCCCCCCCCCTCAGTTTATTCTTACATGTTATTTTTGTGTCTTAGTGGAAGAGAAGCAACTGAACGCTTACAGCCTCAGGTATTGTCCAGTACGAGCAGTATTCATGGAACGAGCCGCTGATAACTCAACCACCGCGTATCAGAGGGGAGAGGTCAGAGAAGGTCATGGCTATACGTTGACCTCAAGGAAAAGTATGAAGCTAGTCGAGGTCATAACATGGATATATTTTGGTCATTCTCTAGAGGAGGAGGAGGAAACTTCCGCCAGAAATTCAAGAAGATGTTAGGTAAGTGGTTTATATTTACGTCGTGAAAGTTTGGGATCACCTGAAGATAAGACACCTAACCTAACCTAACCTAACCTAACCAAACCTAACCTAACCTAACCTAACCTGAAGATAAGACACCTAACCTAACCTAACCTAACCAAACCTAACCTAACCTAACCTAACCTGAAGATAAGACACCTAACCTAACCTAACCTAACCTAACCTAACCTAACCTGAAGATAAGACACCTAACCTAACCTAACCTAACCTAACCAAACCTAACCTAACCTAACCTAACCTGAAGATAAGACACCTAACCTAACCTAACCTAACCTAACCTAACCTAACCTGAAGATAAGACACCTAACCTAACCTAACCTAACCTAACCAAACCTAACCTAACCTAACCTAACCTGAAGATAAGACACCTAACCTAACCTAACCTAACCTAACCTACTAACCTGAGTAAGCCTAACCTACCTAACCTAACCTAACCTAACCTAACCTAACCTGAAGATAAGACACCTAACCTAACCTAACCTAACCTAACCAAACCTAACCTAACCTAACCTAACCTGAAGATAAGAAACCTAACCTAACCTAACCTAACCTAACCTGAAGATAAGACACCTAACCTAACCTAACCTAACCTAACCAAACCTAACCTAACCTAACCTAGCCAAACCTAACCTAACCTAACCTGAAGATAAGACACCTAACCTAACCTAACCTAACCTGAAGATAAGACACCTAACCTAACCTAACCTAACCTAACCTAACCTAACCTGAAGATAAGACACCTAACCTAACCTAACCTAACCTAACCAAACCTAACCTAACCTAACCTAACCTAGCCAAACCTAACCTAACCTAACCAAACCTAACCAAACCTGAAGATAAGACACCTAACCTAATCTAACCTAACCTAACCTGAAGATAAGACACCTAACCTAACCTAACCTAACCTAACCTAACTTGACCTAACCTAACCTAACCTAACCTAACCTCTAGTTTATTTCACCTACAAAATGACCTCCCTAACGTTACCTGGTAGGAGGAGGGTTACATTAAATTAGGTTAGGTTAGGTTAGGTTAGGTTAGGTTTAGCGTCAGCGTTAGGTTAGACTAGGTTACCCCAGGTTAGGTTAGGTTAGATTAAGTTAGGTTTAGGTTAGGTTAGGTTAGGTTAGGCTACCCCAGATTAAGTTAGGTTTAGGTTAGGTTAGGTTAGACTAGGTTACTCCAGGTTAGGTTAGGTTAGATTAAGTTAGGTTTAGGTTAGGTTAGGTTACCCCAGGTTAGGTTAGGTTAGATTAAGTTAGGTTTAGGTTAGCGTTAGGTTAGACTAGGTTACTCCAGGTTAGGTTAGGTTAGATTAAGTTAGGTTTAGGTTAGGTTAGGTTAGGTTACCCCAGGTTAGGTTAGGTTAGATTAAGTTAGGTTTAGGTTAGCGTTAGCGTTAGGTTAGACTAGGTTACCCCAGGTTAGGTTAGGTTAGATTAAGTTAGGTTTAGGTTAGCGTTAGTTTAGACTAGGTTACCCCAGGTTAGGTTAGGTTAGATTAAGTTAGGTTAGGTTAGACTAGGTTACCCCAGGTTAGGTTAGGTTAGATTAAGTTAGGTTTAGGTTAGTATTAGGGTGGTTAATCATCGTGTGAAATATGCTTGGGTGCGTAATCTTCAGGTGACACATTAAAAAAACAAACAATTGTCTTATAGCTACACGTAATACTATGATACTTGTTGGCCGCCGGAGTATCTATAGCGGACTTTAGGATGTGTGAGGAATGGTTGAGAGAGGTGAACTATCTGTGTGTTACGAAATATACCTTTGTGAGAGAGAGAGAGAGAGAGAGAGAGAGAGAGAGAGAGATGGTCCTGGCACCTATCATAAGTTACCCCCACAACACACTATACATTACACTCCCAGGCCATGTGTCGCGTGTCATACATTACACTCCCAGGCCATGTGTCGTGTGTCATACATTACACTCCCAGGCCATGTGTCGCGTGTCATACATTACACTCCCAGGCCATGTGTCGCGTGTCATACATTACACTCCCAGGCCATGTGTCGCGTGTCATACATTACACTCCCAGGCCATGTGTCGCGTGTCATACATTACACTCCCAGGCCATGTGTCGCGTGTCATACATTACACTCCCAGGCCATGTGTCGCGTGTCATACATTACACTCCCAGGCCATGTGTCGCGTGTCATACATCACACTCCCAGGCCATGTGTCGCGTGTCATACATTGCACTCCCAGGCCATGTGTCGCGTGTCATACATTACACTCCCAGGCCATGTGTCGCGTGTCATACATTACACTCCCAAGCTATGTGTCGCGTGTCATACATTACACTCCCAGGCCATGTGTCGCGTGTCATACATTACACTCCCAGACCATGTGTCGCGTGTCATACATTACACTCCCAGGCCATGTGTCGCGTGTCATACATTACACTCCCAGGCCATGTGTCGCGTGTCATACATTACACTCCCAGGCCATGTGTCGCGTGTCATACATTACACTCCCAGGCCATGTGTCGCGTGTCATACATTACACTCCCAGGCCATGTGTCGCGTGTCATACATTACACTCCCAGGCCATGTGTCGCGTGTCATACATTACACTCCCAGGCCATGTGTCGCGTGTCATACATTACACTCCCAGGCCATGTGTCGCGTGTCATACATTACACTCCCAGGCCATGTGTCGCGTGTCATACATTACACTCCCAGGCCATGTGTCGCGTGTCATACATCACACTCCCAGGCCATGTGTCGCGTGTCATACATTGCACTCCCAGGCCATGTGTCGCGTGTCATACATTACACTCCCAGGCCATGTGTCGCGTGTCATACATTACACTCCCAAGCTATGTGTCGCGTGTCATACATTACACTCCCAGGCCATGTGTCGCGTGTCATACATTACACTCCCAGACCATGTGTCGCGTGTCATACATTACACTCCCAGGCCATGTGTCGCGTGTCATACATTACACTCCCAGGCCATGTGTCGCGTGTCATACATTACACTCCCAGGCCATGTGTCGCGTGTCATACATTACACTCCCAGGCCATGTGTCGCGTGTCATACATTACACTCCCAGGCCATGTGTCGCGTGTCATACATTACACTCCCAGGCCATGTGTCGCGTGTCATACATTACACTCCCAGGCCATGTGTCGCGTGTCATACATTACACTCCCAGGCCATGTGTCGCGTGTCATACATTACACTCCCAGGCCATGTGTCGCGTGTCATACATTACACTCCCAGGCCATGTGTCGCGTGTCATACATCACACTCCCAGGCCATGTGTCGCGTGTCATACATTGCACTCCCAGGCCATGTGTCGCGTGTCATGCATTACACTCCCAGGCCATGTGTCGCGTGTCATACATTACACTCCCAAGCTATGTGTCGCGTGTCATACATTACACTCCCAGGCCATGTGTCGCGTGTCATACATTACACTCCCAGGCCATGTGTCGCGTGTCATACATTACACTCCCAGGCCATGTGTCGCGTGTCATACATTACACTTCCAGGCCATGTGTCGCGTGTCATGGGTGAGTTAGCGAGCATTCTTCAGTGTGTTAAGTCTTGTCTAGGTAATGAGAGCAAACATCAGTGCATGATATATCTCACAAGGTCATGAAGTATAGCTTGACTGATGCATGGAGCTTCTTAAAGGTCATGGAATAAGCTTAGCTGGTGCATGGAACTTCTTAAAGGTCATGGAGTAAAGCTTGACTGGTGCATGGAGCTTCTTAAAGGTCATGGAATAAGCTTAGCTGGTGCATGAAGCGTCTTTAAGGTCATGGAGTAAGTTTGACTAGTGCATTGAGTTTTTTAAAGGTCATGAAGTAAGCTTGTCTAGTGCATGTAGCGTCTTAAAGGTCTTGAAGTAAGCTTGACTAGTGCATGAAGCTTCTTACAGGTCATAACTTAAGCTTGACTAGTGCATGAAGCTTCTTAAAGGTCATGAAGTAAGCTTGACTAGTGCATGAAGCTTCTTAAAGGTCATGAAGTAAGCTTGACTAGTGCACGTAGCGTCTTAAAGGTCATGAATTAAGCTTGACTAGTGCATGAAGCTTCTTACAGGTAATGAATTAAGCTTGACTAGTGCATGAAGCTTCTTAAAGGTCATGAAGTATATAAGCAAGTCTAACCTTCACTCAACACGCTGGAGCAATTTTAAAAGAATGTGCTAACTTTTCACACCACACCAGGAGAGAAACAAAGGTGACGTAGAGAGAGAGACAGAGACAGAGAGAGAGAGAGAGAGAGAGAGAGAGAGAGAGAGAGAGAGAGAGAGAGAGAGATATAAGCGAGAGATAAAAATTAAAGTTTGTCTAGTAATCTAACATGTAACAGAAAAATACACACAGAAAAAGAATAATTTTTATATGTCAATTTCAGTTTGTTAGTTTAAGTGTTGTAGTCAGGTCAAAAGGTCATACCAGGTGATTGACCCATCCAGTACTGTACCATCCTATTATTATTATTATTATTATTATTATTATTAGTAGTAGTAGTAGTAGTATTAGTATTATTATTGACCCATCCAGTACTGTACCATCCTATTATTATTATTATTATTATTAGTAGTAGTAGTACTAGTAGTAGTATTAGTATTATTATTATTATTATTATTACTATTATTATTATTATTATTATTATTATTATTATTATTATTATTATTATTATTATTATTATTCGGTCATTGTACCCAAGGATAAAATTATAGTCGGGTGTTGATTTAGTACATATACCTGTACTCAAGGAATTGAATTAGATTTTAGGAGCTAACTCATCGTACTCAAGGATATAGTCACTGTACTCAATTAAATCATCGTACTCAAGGTTTTAATCATTGTATTCTGGGTGTTAAGTCATTATACTGAACACAAACTGAGACCGATCATAGCTCTGTGTTAACGGTAAATTATCTTCCCAAATACAAGCAAAATATTAAAAAAAAAACGAATTTACATTATAAGTTATTATATATTGTTTATTCAGATATACCAGTATAATTTTAGGTTGAATACAGTTCTGTAATTTTCATAAGGTTACATTATCAAGATGTTATTGTAACCTGGATATAATAAGGGTGTCACTATACAGGTGCTGACATTTCCTGCCGTGTGAGATGTTCCTTTAAAGAGCAACAACCACCAATCAGTCAGTCACCCTTCAGGAATATCTTTTATCATTGATTTACACTCGGAGCTGCTGTCATCACTGGGGCTTCAACTGTCTTTTTCAATGTATAAATAACCAAATAAAATAAAAACGATAACAGTTGAGCCAAAAATATAGGAATCACAAAGAGGACCAGTGAACGAGGACCATGTGAGATTCCCCAGACCTATCTATAGGTAAACTCGTTCCAGCAGTCCGGAGTCTCGGAGTGTACCTTGCCCTATAAATACAACGTGCGTGTGTAATGGCCGCCACAGGAGTCCGTACAAAAATAAAGTAGGTTGGTCGTTTTTACCGGGTTTGTTGATATTTTTGTTAGGACACGCGTGTTGTGGAGTACAAAAGTGAGACAAACTCTTATATACGAAATCTGATGTTATGGGGTACACAAAAGTCATTTACGTGACGATAAATGTGATTTTCATGTTTTTTTTTTGTCATTTGTTTTCCTAAGACAAATGTTGATACGGAGAAATGCAGGTGAGTACATGTGGCAGACGAGTACATGTGGCAGGTGAGTACATGTGGCAGACGAGTACATGTGGCAGGTGAGTACATGTGGCAGACGAGTACATGTGGCAGACGAGTACATGTGGCAGACGTAACTTTAACATGGCACATGTGGCCAAAAGTTTGTATATACGCAGTTTATATTTTCTTGTTCGAAAAAATTATACAACGGTGCATCCAAACGGCATCAAACTGTGTACGACCACACTCACTCACCACTCACACTCACTCACTCACTCCACCTCACCCTTTAACTAACACACGAAATCTTGACCACAGAGGATGACGCCACAACAGGCAGATGAGTTGAGGACCAGTAACACCGTCCTCAACACTCCCCGCATGAGGCTCAGGGTGCTGCCTTCTGCGTCACGCCCCGACCAACGTGTTTACTCTTGAGAATTTATTAAAAAGTTGCATTCTTTAATACTTTTTTTTCTGTATAGGTAATCCACTTAATTGTTCATAGTTCTTCTTTGTTAAGTGTATCACAGGTAATAAGTCTGGATGTGTTAATACAGAAATATACCTCGAGTTTGTAGGTCGAGGTATCTGTAAACACGTATACTGTAGAATTATCTCGATCAGCGCGATTATTGTTCCTCTTCCTGGATCTTCTTCTGCCGTTACTTCATACTCGAGTGAAACCCCAGCTCCGGGAACGTGGTTGTCACATAGATGTACAACAGCACGAGGGTCACTGGCTGCCATGATACCTACTGTTTATTAGTCACACTACTGTACCTCTATCTTTAGAACATGACGTCATCTCTTGGGACGTAGTGTCAGAACAAACGTCACGGGAGACGGCGCTACGGGAGCTTCAAACTGTGACTCACACAGTATACAGAAAACAACACCAGCAACCCCTTTAAAAGTGCCCTGACCCTCACAGTGGGCGACACAGTCAGTCCTTATACCCCAACTGGCAGGGTTGTTGTCCAGGAATCGAGTTGGTGGGGAAACAATGAGGGTGACAGCGTCGAGTCCTTGTTTCATGTTTGTCTACAGTGACAGACCTGAGGTGCCTGTGTATTATGGAATAAAGTCACTCTTGATATCCTTTATTTTTAAACGGTGACGCACATCAGGGCCTGGGGGGGGGGGCGAAAATGTAATAATAATAATAATAATAATAATAATAATAATAAAAGATCAAACGTGAGAAACAATATATGTATGTTTTGTCAAAGTAAGTGAAACAATTGAGACCCTGCAATTGTGTGTAAATGAGGCAGAAAATCAGATCATCAACCTGGGACTTGGTCACAATTTTCGTGATGCCATATGGCAGCAGGGTCTACCATTAGACAACACATTATGCTTCCAATATCTTCCCAGGCGGTAGAACCTCCCTGTTTGGTAGCTGGCCACTACCTGTCATCACGATGTAAAGCTCACTTCGAAACTTTTGAGATAACTGTTCATTCACCTCCCTTACACTTCCTGTCAATGAAGAACTTGGTAACAACACGTGTTAAAACCATAGATAAAACTAGTAATCAAAACATCAATGAAACATAATATTAAGTCATCACACTGGTGGGTTGAACCAGTCAACGAGTACAGTACAGTACAGTGCCGTAAAACGAGTCGAGTCACTAGGCTAGTGTACGACCCCTGAGCCTTTGAATAATTATATGACTCCTTCTACAACTGTGATAAAGAGGTGAGGTTGTGAGGGTAACTTACGGTTGATTACGTCGCGTGTGGTAGTGTGGTGGTCATGGTGAGGGCTGAACAATGTTGTTATGATGGCGGGAGTGAGGGGGCTACTGCCTTACCCCTCCACTAGGAATGTATACCACAACAGTTGCCACGCGTCACCAGAACTTGTTCCCCACCCTCACCTCCCTTCAAACCTGTGGTGTTTATTCCGTTAATTAACACAACTAATGCAAGTAAATAACCACACCATGCAATTCATTAACTTCACTATTACTCACTTAATTGCTTGCGATAACACAGTCAGTTTCCATGCTTGAAGCGATTGCATAGCGTTTTGTATAAGGGAGTATAAAACAACTCACTATTTCACCATTGTCACTGTACATCACACTATCCTCCTACTTCACCATGTCGTAGAGTCACAGTAGTACGTCGTCGTGGGGGAGAGACAGTAGGTGTGTCTGTGGTGCTCTGCTCATGGCTCTTGTTTGTGTGGTAACCAAGGGAGACGCCTGATCAATATGTAACCCCTCCTCTTACGTGTCTACCTCAACCCTCACGTGTCTACCTCAACCCTCACGTGTCTACCTCACCCCTCACGTGTCTACCTCACCCCTCACGTGTCTACCTCAACCCTCACGTGTCTACCTCAACCCTCACGTGTCTACCTCACCCCTCACGTGTCTACCTCACCCCTCACGTGTCTACCTCAACCCTCATGTGTCTACCTCAACCCTCATGTGTCTACCTCACCCCTCACGTGTCTACCTCAACCCTCATGTGTCTACCTCAACCCTCACGTGTCTACCTCAACCCTCACGTGTCTACCTCACCCCTCACGTGTCTACCTCAACCCTCACGTGTCTACCTCAACCCTCATGTGTCTACCTCAACCCTCATGTGTCTACCTCAACCCTCACGTGTCTACCTCACCCCTCACGTGTCTACCTCAACCCTCACGTGTCTACCTCAACCCTCACGTGTCTACCTCAACCCTCATGTGTCTACCTCACCCCTCACGTGTCTACCTCACCCCTCATGTGCCTACCTCAACCCTCACGTGTCTACCTCACCCTTCATGTGTCTACCTCACCCCTCACGTGTCTACCTCACCCCTCATGTGTCTACCTCAACCCTCACGTGTCTACCTCAACCCTCACGTGTCTACCTCAACCCTCACGTGTCTACCTCAACCCTCATGTGTCTACCTCACCACCTCACGTGTCTACCTCACCCCCCATGTGTCTACCTCACCCCTCATGTGTCTACCTCAACCCTCACGTGTCTACCTCAACCCTCACGTGTCTCTCTCTCCCCTCATGTGTCTACCACAACCCTCACGTGTCTACCTCAACCCTCACGTGTCTACCTCAACCCTCATGTGTCTACCTCAACCCTCACGTGTCTACCTCAACCCTCACGTGTCTACCTCAACCCTCACGTGTCTACCTCTCCCCTCATGTGTCTACCTCAACCCTCACGTGTCTACCTCACCCCTCATGTGTCTACCTCTCCCCTCATGTGTCTACCTCAACCCTCACGTGTCTACCTCAACCCTCACGTGTCTACCTCAACCCTCATGTGTCTACCTCACCCCTCACGTGTCTACCTCAACCCTCACGTGTCTACCTCAACCCTCATGTGTCTACCTCAACCCTCACGTGTCTACCTCACCCCTCACGTGTCTACCTCAACCCTCACGTGTCTACCTCAACCCTCACGTGTCTACCTCAACCCTCACGTGTCTACCTCTCCCCTCATGTGTCTACCTCAACCCTCACGTGTCTACCTCACCCCTCATGTGTCTACCTCACCCCTCACGTGTCTACCTCAACCCTCACGTGTCTACCTCAACCCTCACGTGTCTACCTCAACCCTCACGTGTCTACCTCACCCCTCATGTGTCTACCTCAACCCTCACGTGTCTACCTCAACCCTCACGTGTCTACCTCAACCCTCACGTGTCTACCTCAACCCTCATGTGTCTACCTCACCCCTCACGTGTCTACCTCACCCCTCATGTGTCTACCTCAACCCTCACGTGTCTACCTCACCCCTCATGTGTCTACCTCACCCCTCACGTGTCTACCTCACCCCTCACGTGTCTACCTCACCCCTCATGTGTCTACCTCAACCCTCACGTGTCTACCTCAACCCTCACGTGTCTACCTCAACCCTCACGTGTCTACCTCAACCCTCATGTGTCTACCTCACCCCTCACGTGTCTACCTCAACCCTCATGTGTCTACCTCACCCCTCACGTGTCTACCTCAACCCTCACGTGTCTACCTCAACCCTCACGTGTCTACCTCAACCCTCACGTGTCTACCTCAACCCTCATGTGTCTACCTCAACCCTCACGTGTCTACCTCACCCCTCACGTGTCTACCTCACCCCTCACGTGTCTACCTCAACCCTCATGTGTCTACCTCACCCCTCACGTGTCTACCTCAACCCTCACATGTCTACCTCAACCCTCACGTGTCTACCTCAACCCTCATGTGTCTACCTCACCCCTCATGTGTCTACCTCAACCCTCACGTGTCTACCTCAACCCTCACGTGTCTACCTCTCCCCTCATGTGTCTACCTCAACCCTCACGTGTCTACCTCAACCCTCACGTGTCTACCTCAACCCTCATGTGTCTACCTCAACCCTCACGTGTCTACCTCAACCCTCACGTGTCTACCTCAACCCTCACGTGTCTACCTCAACCCTCACGTGTCTACCTCAACCCTCATGTGTCTACCTCAACCCTCACGTGTCTACCTCAACCCTCACGTGTCTACCTCAACCCTCACGTGTCTACCTCAACCCTCACGTGTCTACCTCAACCCTCACGTGTCTACCTCAACCCTCACGTGTCTACCTCAACCCTCACGTGTCTACCTCAACCCTCACGTGTCTACCTCAACCCTCACGTGTCTACCTCAACCCTCACGTGTCTACCTCACCCCTCACGTGTCTACCTCAACCCTCACGTGTCTACCTCACCCCTCACGTGTCTACCTCACCCCTCACGTGTCTACCTCTCCCCTCATGTGTCTACCTCACTTCTCATGTCTCCCTCATCCCATGTGTCTACCTCCCCTCACGTGTCCCCTTGTTCACCTCACCTCTCATGTATTCTCTGTATATTATTATCATATAATTAGTAGTAATTGTAGTAATGTTATTATTATTATTATTATTATTATTATTATTATTATTATTATTGTTATTATTATTATTATTATTATTATTATTATTATTATTATTATTATTATTATTATTGTTATTATTATTACCGGTGGTGGTAGTAACAGCGTACTGGACAAACTCCTATTTGGCGTGACACCTGGATATATAATGGGGAGGAGGAGGAGGGTGGGGTGCACAGTCACAGGTTTCCCACAGTCCTTGAAAGTCCTAGAAATGTCATGGAAATTTATGAAAAACTTACCAGTATGGAAAATTCGTGGGGAACTAGAAACAATATGAATGATAACTTTCCACCACTTAACATGATTAGGACTTTTTTATATAATGAGCTGCATTGCGCATACTTTGTCTTTTACATTGATTATTTTCCTCCTGGGCTCAACGCTTTCATGTTCTGTTTATGAAGGTAAGAGCTTAAGTGAACATTATCTCTTTAGGTGATGCGACCATAAACATATAGACAGCTGAGTAATATTTGGTTTAGTTTAGCTTTAAGTTTATACTAAGTGAATCTGGTATAGGCCGGGTATGGGAGCCTATCACAAGGATATTATTTTGTTCTTAAGAAAGATTATTTTAGGTACAGTAATATATTTGATTAATTATACATCTAATATCGCTTTGTTTACAGAGTGAGAAGTCATTACCTGTCAAGAATTAATAAGCAGCCAAAATAGGTAACCTCTGTTTGCTGCCCTCCAGTATACTGTAGTTACCTGTGACGCCAAAGACTGAGGATTAAGGTAAGTGTAAGTTTACCAGTTTAAAAGCCGAATGATTAATGTAACATTTCACTTTGTTGTAGTTTTAACATCTACACATCCAGAATTAAAGGCATTTAATGTTCAGATTGATAAATGGTTCAATTTACAGTACAGTAGAGTACAGTATTACAGGTCTATAAACCACAGATTTATGATTTGGTGACCCGTGAGGCTTGATGTGTCAGGAGAGGATATAAGATGATCTCTGCCTGCCATACTGTACTGTACTAACACCTGCCCCGCCAGTACCACATCAAGGCTTGTAAACTGTTCAGCCTTAGGGTTCAGTTCTACAAACACATAGTTTGGACGAAACCTTTAGGTCCATATAACCTGTCCAGGACCTCATGGGTAGGTAGATGTTATTTTGTTGGCTTTAAAGAGCATTAGACTGATGCACGAACTGGTTACTGAAACACTTGAAACTGAAATATTTAGAGTCAATCTGTTACACAGTTTTCACCTTCAGCATCACATAAACCACAACCTGGGGGATTATTTAAGACCTTACTAGATATAAGCATGTGTGATGGCTGTTCTTGGTGACATTTTCTAACTGTTTACTGTTGCTGTATACCTGTACTGTCTAGGTACGATCGATCACCAAGATCCTGTCGCCTCTCCTGCTGTTCCACGAACCCCTAGATTTTGACTTGTGAACCCGAAGCAGTAGATACTGATGCATTATTCTGTCCATAGATGCTTCAGGTTTACGAGTCTGAATCTCGGGGTTCAGGAGAGGAGAAAGGAAGTTTGTGTGTGACTGTACATTGCAAATTATATACCTGCACCGTCTTGATACGTATACCTGGGCTGTCTATACATATGCTGAACTGTATACTGTATCTGCATACCTTGGCGACCTGTCATGTAATGATTAGCATGCTCGCCTCGCAAACGAACGGACCCGAGTTCGATCCCCGGGCAGGGTGAAACTATGGGCAAGTTTCTTTACGCCATTTGCCTCTGTCTACCCAGCAGTAATTGGGAACCTGGATGTTAATCGATTTGCGGATCGTATTCCGGGGTAATGGTTAGCCATTGCAGTTGGCGAGTTGTCCGGTCTTCTCGGACTATTCCTTGACACTGGGTCATGCAGCTCGTTAACTTAGGGTGTGGTGGTTGTGTTGGCGGCAGCTTCTACACCTTAAACACATTAACGCCTAGGTGACCCTTGGGCCGGCCATCCTTGTTACACGAGGGGCAACCATTTATTTTATTACCTACATACCAAAGGAGTTGTACTGAATAGATATTATTATTATTATTATTATTATTATTATTACATGTATTATAAAATTGTTTCTATGGTTGTATAAAGTAGAAGACAATGTTACTCATTCATGTTCGAGTTGTGAATTACAGTAGTGTATGTAGATAAGTTACCGAGACAAAAGTAGTCATGGGAAGTCCTTTCATTTCAGGTGTTGGTGGTGAAAGGACGATTGCTGGTGCTTGCCTTGTGTATCTACAGGAGGAACATTACCATAGGAATTGTGTATTGGTGTCCGTATCTACAGTAACCAGAGTCTGGCAGGTCGCACCGAACAAGGTAAGGCTGATGAGGGCAGTATGGCTACCTATCAATGTCTATATTTCTTAATAAAATAATTATATGTCTTAATATATTTACTTATGGGGACTCGTTTGTCTTTAGAGCATTTTTGGAGACATTGTTTAGTGAGGATTAGCACCTAGAAATACACTGGACGTACAGTCGCTAAAACAACTATCTGTGCAGACTTTGGGGGAACAATATGATACCATGGACGATAAATTTTGGTATATGAGGGCTGTCACTAGTCACACGTACAATTACAGAGCATATTGACCCTAACCTGAACAGATAGTTGTTTTAGCTACTGTAGAAGGGCGTCGGGATACTGCCAGGTTGAGTGATTTTGGTTACAACCCAGTCTGTCAGAATTTACCCGGGACAATATTCCACTTACAGTATAATAGTTACTCTTCCAAGGTATTCCAATACTTTTTCTTTAACGCACTATTATACTCAGGCGTTTTTGTATCGTGAAAAGTTATTACTATTGACCTCAGAATATCTCCTTATATCAAGTGCACATTGTTTCAAAATGGCCTCCACAGCTGGGAGGACGCGCTGTGCTCGCCATGTTCCCTAACCTACAACTTTTTGGACCCCTTCCCCGTCTCCTTTGATATTCCTGGATCCGCCCCTGGTTGGTCAGATAGGTTCTGTTAGATGGGAGTTTGGACAATCTTTCGCTCCCCATAATTTAACTCTTGACTGGGAAAATTCTTATAGTATTCAATTAAAGTAACATTAATTTGATACATATATATTTGTGTGTTTTTAGTATTTGTTTTAATCATTTTTTACCATTGTGGATAACGAGATAATCAGTATAGAAGATAACCATTGGGGGAAGAGTTGACCTATTAGTACAGTGTTTTAAAAAATACCACGAACAATGAAGGTGTATATAATTCATGTTGCTTGAATGAGATCGTGTTCGTGGTACTTGTCCAGAATTGTGTAACATTTTGAAATATTTACGGGGTACCTACAGTCAATGAAAGTCCTGAAAAAGTCATAGAAACAAAAGTAATCACGAAAAACTAGAAACCTTTGAATGGCAGCTTTTTAACACATAATGACTGACTGTTTTTTATGTAATAGTCTGCATTGTGTACTTAGCCTTTTACATATTTTCCTTCTGTATTCAAAGCATTATCTTTTTGTGTGGTGGAATGTGGTGACAGTATTCCTAGTTACTTAATTTGTCAACTGTACCAGCATGAACCTTGTATTCGTACAGTATAATACATAATGTTGTACCATCAACAATATTTACTCCAGGATTTTACATTACATTTATGCTCCACAGTCATAAATTACATTAAGGTAATTTCTGTAGACCTAAGAAATACGTGTGTTTGTCAGAAGAAACCCTCAATGCTGTTATCATACTGAAGCGATTAAGGGAGAGAAAATTAAGTGTTTTACCCTTACTGTAGAATTTCAATTAGACATAAACTTTATGGCTGGACTAACAAGTTCACGTAAAAGCTTTTGAAACAATCTGATTATGGAAAAGTTATGGGAAATAAAATTGTGATTAGTGTGTGGGAACTCTGCAGGAATTATTATTATTATTATTATTATTATTATTATTATTTTTATTATTATTATTATTATTATTATTATTATTATTATTATTATTATTGTTATTATTATCATTATTATTATTATTATTATTGTTATTATTATTATTATTATATTATTATTATTATTATTATTATTATTATTATTATTATTATTATTATTATTGTTATTATTATTATTATTATATTATTATTATTATTTTTATGATTATTATTATTATTATTATTATTATTATTATTATTAGTATTATTATTATTAACTATTACGGTTGTTACAGGGATTTACTACTGTTGTTACCTACATAATAACCCTAATTGATGGAGGTCAAGGGAGTTACATATTGAATGATTGATTGATTTATTGCGAGGCATTTTGTTTTTGTAGTTCAATCTATTTAGTAAGAGTGAATTTAGTGGGTGGGGGAATAGTGTGTGTGGGAGACGGGAGAGGTTGAGGTCGTGTTTCCTGCCCCTTCCCTTCCTCCTCCCGGATCCGCCTGTGTTTATTTTTCTAGATAAACTTTCAATTGAGAAAATTTTTTGAGAAAACTTATATTATTGAGAGAGAGAGAGAGAGAGAGAGAGAGAGAGAGAGAGATTCTGTGACTTGGTTATTTTTACTTGTGGTATTTTGGAAGTTGGTAATTGACAAGAGAATCCGTGTTAGAGTTTTTGTCATTTATCATGTTGCTTTCAGATCTCCTGGTCCTGGCGGTTGGTGGTCAGGTTGTGTGTGTCCTGTGGTGAGGGAGGTACAGTATATGAAGCACTGTACTTTCTTGTAATCATTATCAATGTTATTACTGTTATGAAAGATGTAATAGTTGTTGTAACACTGAATTAAAAAGAAAGATTATAGAGGCTAGGAAGGTGTGTGGGCATCACTCCGCCAACACTAGTGTAGAAGATTAATAATTCACACCGTTAACCAGGGGATGAAAATTTGAGCTATGACGTCAAGGGTGGTAGGATGTTCATGGTCAATGTACGATTCTTGGCCATAAATAGCCAGCCTTTAGTGTATATATAGAAGGTCAATGCACAATTTAGTCATCAATGAGGTGTGTGATGGATGACCTCTATGTAACCTTTACCTGGGACGTATATATCACCATTAGTCAACTATGTGAAGCAGGAGTCACTTCCTTAACTTTATCTGGTGTTGTACAGTCACTCAAAAAAACTATCTCTACTTGGGGTGATCGATGAATTTCATAATGAACACTACGACTCCTGTTGTCTCGGTAGTGTTTTCAAAATCTTTAGTCTGTTGTGTCATATTTTTTCGAACATTATTTCGTATAGGTAGTTTTTTGAGTGACTGTACATTTTCTCCTGGAACACACTGAAAAACTTTACCTCTTTCCCCAATGGGTCGTCAACACTATACACATTTCACTTCCATTATATTTATACGACCATTGACTGTGTTATTGGAGGGAGGGGGGGTGGGGGGGGGGGGTATATGTCCAAACAACCAGGTAAGATATTAACACTTGTCCATAATTTTATATAAAACAACTCAAATGAAACTCACAATACTGGGAAACTCATTACTTTTTTACGACCTAAGTTTAAAATCTGCAACTAAAACTGGGGATATTTGTTGTTGTTATACTTCCAGGCCCAGCAACACACTATGAGCCTGAGTCAGTATAGGAAGGTTGTGTACCTGTTGTTTAGGTACAGGTCAGTTAGGTTGGGTTATGTTAGGTTGGGTTAAGGTAAGGTTGGGTTAGGTTAAGGTAAGGTTAGGTTAAGGTAAGGTTGGGTTAGGTTAAGGTAAGGTTAGG